>CACRXK020000296.1:0-54509 GCA_902702795.2 Paramuricea clavata
ATATATTTTCAGTTCCCGAGATCCATAAACATAGGTCCGCTGCGGCGGACATGCATCTACTGAATAGAATTGTAGCACTGGGAAATAAAAGGCATTGAGCAGATAAAGCATAGATGTGCACTCTGACCTTTGGAATCGATTTCTGGCATTTCCAGAGTCATTTATTTTTATTTTTTTTATTTTTTAAAGTTTTCGCCCATACATACAAAAATATATATATATATATATATATATACATACAAAAATATATATATATATATATATATATATATATATATATATATGTATGTATGTATGTATGTATGTATGTATGTATGTATGTATGTATGTATGTATGTATGTATGTATGTATATATGTATGTATGTATGTATGTATGTATGTATGTATGTATGTATGTATGTATGTATGTATGTATGTATGTATGTATGTATGTATGTATGTATGTATGTATATATATGTATGTATATATATATATATGTATATATGTATATATGTATATATGTATATATGTATATATGTATATATGTATATATAGAATATAGAATTACAGAAATAGGGCTAGAGGTCTACTAGAAACCAAACAAAGGCTTTTGATTAAGACCCCTAGGTTAAAAGTATTTAATTATTTACATTGATTGGTCAGAACTTAAAGTAAGTTTAATAGAAAAGAAAAAAAGAGAAGATGAGATTGTATAATTTTTATGATGTTTCAAATAATGACAAACACATACATATAATAAAATCTATGTTTCCGAATGCAACAGCAAGAAGTGGTTTTTTGAATTTTTTTTTGAATGTGCAATAGGATTTAAAATTTTTTAAGTCAGTATTTAACTCCTTCCAGATATTTACACCCTTATTTTGAAGTGAATGTTTGACAAAATTAGTTCTGGAGTATGATTTATGAAGTTTGGATGCGTTTCTTGTATTGTGTTCATGTATTTTGTTGTTAGTAATGTATCGATCAATTCGAAACTTCACCATCCCCCCCCCCCTGGGCATACCCCGGGAATTTGACTTCAAGTCTTCTCCAGGGAGTAGGGAATTTGACGTTCTAAGTCTTCCATGTGGTGGGGCATTTGATAACGGGGTGGGGAATTTGAACCGGAAGTCTTAAAATGTTGCCCGTTTTCGCGTGCTTCCTGCATGCACAGAAAATACTTCGTAATGGCGGCAAATACAGTTTTCTCAGATTTCGAGGGAAACGGCCCCAATTTTGTGAAAAAACTGGCTCAAAGAAACGAGCATGGAAAATCTATGTGTTTTATTTGAAGGTATGTACTACATAACGTGTAAAACTGTTAAATTTCCACAAGGTATCCAAACTGTTTACGCGAATTTCGCTATCTTGTCGAAAACATTTCCGTATATTTTGTACTTTTTGTATTTACTGTTTCATAATTTTCATATGAAGGTGGGGCATTTGAACGCTTAATTTCTTGTTACAGTGGGGCATTTGAAGACATTTTTTGCACAGAGGGTGGAGAATTTGATCAGTCAAATTTCAAAAAGTTCAAATTCCCGGGGTCGGCCCGGGGGGGGGATGGCGAAGTTTCGAATTGATCGATACATAACATAGTAATTGGTAAAGTATTTTGGCAAATTATCCAAGTAGTGATATCGAAACATGAATAAACTGATCAGAAAATCATTAATTTTTTCAATGTTAAGAATCTTTGCTTCATTGAATAGTGGTTCAGAATGCTCAGAATATGACTTGAACATCATTAATCGTATTTTTTTTTTTGAATGTTTATTAATTTTTGTAGTCATTTTTTATATGTGTTTCCCCAAATCAAATTTCCGTATATTAAATAAGGATAAACTAAAGCATAATAGACTAGTTTAAGAGTATTAAAATTTGTGAAATGTCGAATTTTGGATATTATTCCTGTAGATTTTATAACTTTTTTCATAATTAAATCAATATGATCATTCCATGTTAAGTGTTCATCAATAACAACACCAAGGAAAGTTGTATTTTTAACTTGTTTTATTGGTTGTCCATTTATCGATACTATTGTATTATGTTTAATCCTTTTGTTTGATGATTTAAACAAAATAAATTTTGTTTTAGTTGTGTTTAGTGATAGTTTATTGCTGCTAATCCAATCTGCTATTTTATTTATTCCGTCTTGCATGATTAAATTTAACTCTTTTAAGCAAGAATGGCTATGGAAAATATTTGTGTCATCTGCAAACAATATTTTGGAAACTAGTTTGCTGCAATTTTGGATATCATTTATGTACAATAAAAATAATAGTGGCCCCAAAATTGAGCTTGAGGAACACCACTAGTTATTGTCATTGCTTCAGACTTAGTGTCATTATACTTAACAATTTGTTTTCTATTGGCTAGATAGTTCTCAAACCAACACCTCTAATTCCATAGTATTCTAATTTCTTAATCAGGATGCTATGATTAATAGTATCAAATGCTTTTGACAAGTCAAGGAAAATACCAATTGTATATTGTCCTTTGTCAATTGTTTTTGTTATTTTATCAATAAATTCAATTATAGCGAGTTCAGTTGATCTATTTTTGCGAAATCCATACTGGTGTTCTGAGAGAATATTATTTTTTTCGACAAAATTGATGAGACGTTTATACATAATTTTCTCTAGTATTTTTGCAAAACAAGTGATAACTGAAATTGGTCTATAGTTTTCAAATTTGTTCTCTTCATTTGACTTATAAATCGGCGTTACCAACACTATTTTGAGTTCAAGGGGAATATTACCAGTTAGGAATGTTTGATTAAATATTTGTGTAATTGGTTTAGAGATTTCATTTGTCACAAGTTTTATTATTTTTGCACTAAGACCATCATGTCCAGGACTTTTGGTTGTGTTTAGTTTTTCTATTTCACTTCTTACTTCATATTCTGTAACTGGATCTAGAAATAAGCTGTTAGGGATGCTGTTTGTGAGGTATTTATCAAATGTTATATTAGTGTTATTAATTTTCTTAGCTAGATTTGGTCCTATATTTACAAAATAGCACCCGATTAGCGCGTTTGACGCCGGCTGACAGCCGGAAATTTTAGTCTCCGATTGCTCGGCTGCCAGCCGGGCTGTACTATAGTATACTATTCGTTCAAAAAATGTGCGCATTTCGGAGACTGGTTCTAGAATGTTTCATAAGCAGAAAACCACCAAAATTATGTTAAATTTCACACTCCGGGATTGAACCCACGACCCTCAGCATACACGCCGAGTGATGTCCCCTTGAGCTACCACGTCTTACACGGAAAATATGTTAATTAATTGTATATATACAAGTTATTCTTAGCCAGCGCGATTTATGATTGCGTAAATACGTACACCATTGTACACGGCCAAGGGTACAGTAGCAGCCGAGCCGTATTTACTCTTTAATACAATACTTACAATACATCACCGCATCACGGCATAGATCACGGCTACCAGCCGGGGTTATTTAACTGTAATACAACTCTACAATGCAATACGAGTGTCAGCCGAGCCTGTCGGTAGTATACTATAGTATACTACAACACATCACGGCTACCAGCCGGCAATACGGCTATCAGCCGGGCATGCCTGTAGTATACTATAGTATACTACAAAACATCACGGCTACCAGCCATTGTTATTTAACTGTAACAAAATACTACAATGCAATACGAGTGTCAGCCGAGCCTGTCGGTAGTATACTATAGTATACTACGATACATTGCGGCTACCAGCCGGGGTTATTTAACTGTAATAAAATACTACAATGCAATACGAGTGTCAGCCGAGCCTGTCGGTAGTATACTATAGTATACTACAGACACGCCCGGCTGATAGCCGTATTTCCGGCTGGTACCCGCGATACTACAGTACACTATAGTATAGTACACTACAGACACAGTAGTATACTACAGTACACTATAGTATACTATCGTAGTATACTACAGCACACTATAGTATACTACAGACACGCCCGGCTGATAGCCGTATTGTCGGCTGGTAGGCTGGTAGCCGTGATGTATTGTAGTATACTATAGTATACTACCGGCAGGCTCGGCTGACACTCGTATTGCATTGTAGTATTGTATTACAGTTAAATAACCTCGGCTGGAAGACGTGATCTATGCCGTAATGTATTGTAAGTATTGTATTAAAGTGTAGATACGGCTCGGCTGCTACTGTACTCTTGGTCGTGTACGATGGTGTACGTATTTACGCAATCTTTAATCGCGCTGGCTAAGAATAACCTGTATATATACAATAAATTAACATATTTTCCGTGTAAGACGTGGTGGCGCACGCAGGGGAACAACACTCAGCATGTATGCTGAGGGTTGTGAGTTCAAGTCCGGAGTGCGCGCAAACGAATTTGAATTTTTCTTTTTGCCGAAATTGTTTTTTTTTCTCGTTTATTTACCTGTCGCATAGCTAACTATATGCATTGGGAAGATAATTTAGATGCATTTCGATTTTCGGAAAATTTAATGTAATTTTGGTGGTTTTCTGCTTATGAAACATTCTAGAACCAGTCTCCGAAACGCGCACATTTTTTGAACGAATACTATACTATAGTACATCCCGGCTGGCAGCCGAGCAATCGGAGACAAAATTTCCGGCTGTCAGCCGGCGTCAAACACGCTAATCGGGTGAAAATAGTCATTAAATTTGTTTGCAATTTTTATAGGGTCATCTATAGTGCTAGATGACGTATTATCAGCAAACTGTTTTGGTAAATTTGTTTTCTTTGTTTTTTTGTTCAGAATATTGTTTAGTGTTTTCAAATCATTTTAGTATCATGCTTATATTTTATTAATTGTTCTTCATAATACATTTTCTTTGATGCTTTAATAACATGGTTTAGCTTATTTTATACTTTTTGTATAAATTTTGATTTTTCTTACTATTGTTTAGTAAGTAAGCCTTATATAGTTTGTTTTTTGTTCTCACTGATTTCAAGACACTTTTTGTCATCCAAGGACTTTTGCTTTTAATTGAATTTTTAATGACTTTTTTTTTGGTTGGAAAACTTATATTATAAGCATTTAAGAATGTTTCTGTGAATTCGGAAAAACTTAGTTCTGGATTTGAGTTATCAGAAAAAATACTTGGCCAAGATATTTCATTAATAGCTTGTTTGAAAACATTTATATTTGCATTATTGAATTCTCTAATGTCTATTATTTCTTTGTTACGTTTATTTAAATGGATTGCATTGAGGTCACACACATGCAATATGGTCTGAGATATCATAGAAAATAATTCCATTTACACTTGAGTCTATTTTATCTATATTATTAGTGAAAGTATTATCAATTAGAGTAGCAGTATGTTCAGTGATTCTGGTTGGTTTGGTTATAATTGGGTAAAAAGAGGAGGTAAAAAGTTGCTCACTAAACCTATTAGCAATATCACAGGTTTCTGACTGAAGTAAGTCTATATCGAAATCTCCCATAAGATAACAGATTTTGTTTTCTCGATCAATTTTATTCAATAAATCATTCATTGCATTTTCAAATATTTCAATTTTGTTATTTGGTGGTCTATAAATTACTGCAATGATAATATTTTTCCCTACGGTTGTGCATATTTCAATGCAAACACTTTCAATGATATCTTCAATATTTGTGGTTAGGTCCTCACGTTTTTTGCGGTTTATATGCTCTTTAATATATATACCAACTCCCCCTCCTTTTTTAGTCTCCCTATTTAATCCTATATAGTCATATCCTCCTAATTTATAATATTGTTCACAGTCATTATTGCTAAGCCATGTTTCAGTAAGACCTATTATATTTACATTCTTGATTAGTGATTCAGTTAAATATTTAAAGCTATCAAATTTGTTTCTTATACTTCTTATATTAAGATGCATTATAGAAAATGCATTAGATGAATGGAAATGTTTTTCAGATTTTGTTATAAACTCCGTTGGTAAATAATAGTTGCAGTCTATTTCGTTAATGTTGAGAGATTTATCAAGATTTGTACGTGTTATGTTGGCTGAAAGCTACATCGTTATTTGTCTGGAAAGGGTTAAATTTCAAATTATTTAGTTTGTCTACGTTTATGTTATTGAATTTAGATGATAAATTACACTCGAAACAAGTGCGGAATATATGATTAATATCCTGAGATGAAATTAACAGCGAGTCAGGCATATCAGGAAATGATTTCAAACATTCTTTCACAGCTTGAAACCATTTATGACACATGTTGCACTCGGAAATATTATTTGAAATTAATTCAGAACAGGATGAACATGTTTTTATCGTGTTGTTTACGTTTGATTTTTCAGTAGTCATTGTTGACTATCAAGAAAAGTTTAGCTTGTTAATAAGAATTAAAGTATTCAAATTGTATGACTTGTATAAAAGTAAAAGTTAATAAAGATATAAAACCTGTTTAATATGATATTTGATTATCCCCTGAACAATTCACCATTGATAAACAGTTTGTCTCTGACAAGAGTAGCTTTTAGATTGTTACGTCTTGCCTTTTTAAATTCTGGGTAAAGCCTCTTCCTTTCTCTGACAATTTCCTCGGGAAATTGCTCAGAAATTCCGATTCTGCTTGCCGTATCTTTTAGCTTCTTTGCATTCCGCATGATTGAAACTTTATCCTGATGAAAATTGAACTTTGCGACAATTGGTCGCGTTTCTCCCCGTTTCTTTTTTCCCAAGCGATGAGAACGGTCGATTTTTATTTTCATAACAGCGTCCTCGAACCCAAGCTTTTCTTCCAACAGCTTGTGAATCATTGCTGTGGTGTTTTCATCGCTTTCTTCAGGCATGTTGTAAAACAGCAGATTGTCGCGCATTGACCTCGCTTTAACGTCAATGACGCTATTCAATAATGTTATGTTGTCGGCTTCAAGTTTGTTGATGCGTTCGGTTGTTTCTCTCTGAACTTGCGCTTTTTTCTCATTTTCCTTCTTCAAATCGTCTATTTCGCTATGAGCGTATTCAATAGATTTTCTTACTTCTTTCAATTACGTCTGTATATTTTCCATATTTTCTTGGATGATATCCAATTTGTCCATCTTCTTGCTCATACCAGATATCAACTCAAATATATCTTGTAGTTTGACTTCGCTTCCGAAATTTTTGTTCATCTCCTTCTCTGTACCCTTATCTTCCATTTTTGTGTTCTGATTAGACTTGCTGGGCGTTTTTTTCAAAGAATTATTTGTATTTTGCGCACTGCGCTTTGAACCTTGTGTTACCGACATGACACCCGACACTCACGTTTCAAAGAGTCTTTGTTCGTGTGTAATCCAGAACCAAAATTAGGCCATTTTGATAAGCTTTTTCCCTTTAAATACAGCTTGTAATACTTAAAAACGGCCATTGACTCTCGCGCCCTTCGCTGCTTGTTGCTACTAGTAGATTATCACTAATAGCCTACTATTAGCGTAGCCAATCAGAAGGCACGATACATGATAGCCTACTAGTAGCTTTATGCTAATTACTATTAGTATAAACCATAGAAATAATAGATATAGAATGCGTACTTGATCACGAATCATATCGCCACTTTTTCTCATGCGTGCCCTTATAAATCCGCCATGTTTGAATTTGACTAGGAGTGCAAACTACAAAGTATAAACAAAGCTAAAACTACGTTTTCATCGTCAAAACGTTTATCTTGTTGTCTAATTTGTAGTTTGGGGAAAGGTTTTGAGTTTTTTGAAGGTACAAACTGTCAAAGCAAATGTGTAGTTACAAAAACGGTGAAAATCGTGCAACCTTGTAAACAAAGTATTTTCGCAACCTCGTTCCCAGGGTCTTTAGGAAAGACCCTGGTATCGGCTGGTCACGTGCCTCGTCCAAAATTGATTGCCCGAGGGGGGTGTGGTGAAAGTATCAAATTACAAACAGTTAATTTAAAAACATAAATTTTGCGAACTATTATACCAGTAAGTTCAAAATACTTGCTAATTTTTGTTTATTTTATTTGCGTTGAATTTACAAGAACATTCTTACATTTTTACCAACAGTCAAATCAAGAAACCAAGCAAATTGTTACTTGCAGTGCTCTCTCGTGTTATTATTATTCAATGCTCTCTTCACACTCGAGCGCGGTTTTATAACAAACGTTTATGGGCTTTTCAGTGGTCACCATTTCTACATATCTAATGTTTTTAAAACACGCATTAGATTTGTCCTTTTTTGTAAACGTTGCTATGCTTTGCACGTCTTGTTTATAAGATTTTTAAAAGAAACAGTATTGTATTGTATTGTCTAGGACTAGAGAGTAGAGCCCAATATCAGCAAATGTAAACATTTGATACTAGCCAAACAGAGAAATGTCTGTCAGTGATTTATCTTTAAAATTTTGGATTTAGTACATAATTCGTATTCATTAATTATAGTAAGGCTTTAGCCTTTTTCTTGGTCAGATAATATTTTCCTAATATGCACACAACTAGGCTATAAATTATCTACATCACAAATTTACAGTGTCAGTACAGTGTCAGACGCGCACAGACTGCCATACGAATACACATAAATTTTCGAGTTTTCTACTTCTACTAAGGCTACTAACAGTTTTCATTGTATCTCAATCATCTGTTTATTTCTAGTTCAATAAGTTCATTTATATTTCTATATTTATTTGATAGTGGCATATATAGTAATAAATGTAGGCTATTTACACACAAGCAATCCTGGATCCGGACGATACAAGCTGTCCATTAAAAAATAACGGTATTCTATTTCGATCACAAAGCAAAAAATTTAAATCTCACTTGTATTATTAAGAATATATATAAAGCAGAAAATTAAAGCTTGTGTCAAAACGAAAGCTGTTTATAAAATTTATAAATGTGGTATAAACACAATAGTAAACAGTAAGACAAATATATTGTCGTTTGACTTATCTTTGATGTATGACTTTACTGTAATACCGTAGATTTTCAACAGACAGCTAGACTTTGACATATATACCATGATCGTTGAGATCTTGCAGGAAATTTTATAGTCTTTTGACGGGATTTATGCTTTGTGATAAGGCCTTTATAATCAACAATCTCGATACAGTTGGCGTCTTGGCCGTTTGGCGATATTTCGGAAATCAAAAGATCTCGCTATTTCGTTCCAATTCCACATCTCATCAATAAATATATTCTTTTGGTTCGAGTATCAGGATGTACTTTAATACTAACAGTTAAATAAATATAAACCACATTGGTCGGTCTAGAGATACGAATTTTCTTGTAGGCTTTAAATTAATATTGCCACGCCGCCCAGGCGTGCTTTCTTTGGCAAGTCTATAAGTTGAAATCTGATCCAACCTGCTTGAATTGTAACTCGACACTAGATTATAGAGTAGAAAGTCACATCACGATAAATATTAATTTTTTATTGCAGTTCTCTTCACGATTTCTTGTTGCAAATTTAAATTTCATCACACAAAATTGCAAATATTGTTACAAACGCGACAAACACGCTCTCCCACCCTGCCCATAGTATCATTTTAATTTATCACCCAGAATCTGGGTGACACGTGACCAGCCGAAACCAGGGTCTTTCCTTCGCCTCGCGCCGTTCTAAGAAAGACCCTGGGAACGAGGTTGGTATTTTCGCCGGTTTCTCGAAATTTACTCATAAAACATTTTTGCATGCTTTGAACGTCACTACTGTCACTGTTTTGCTAATATCTTATAAGATTACAAAATGATAGTTCTTTCTTCGTCGGGTTTCGTTTTTCTTTGATGTAAACGAAGCTTTTTTATTTTTTTGAAACAAAAATATTTAGTTGTCGATAGACTGTATTAAAATTGTCTAAATAATCGTCGAAAACTATGGTTTCAAAAGCGTTGCCTCAAGCTCAAGCAACACAGAAAAATATGAAAAGTAATTGTGTAAGTTTAAAAAGATTACTGAACTTCACTTATATTATATTATAAAAAAGTTGAAATATTTATAGAACATACCTATTGAGTTTGAGTTTGTCTTGATCTTTCGGGTTTTGTTTTGGCTTGCACAACAACGTTGAAAATTTATTTTTAAACGATGATTTCTGTATATATTCTGTTCAGAACTGTTGCTTTTCGTAAAAAAGCCCACTAGAATGGGTTTTTAGACACTTTTTTCCACATTTTTTTCCATTTTAAGTCTCGATATAAAATTTTTGCAAATTTTGCATATGAAAAAAAAATTTGCACTCTCTGCAACCGCGCGAAATTCCCACTGAAATTCCCTGCCGCCTGGGAGTCTGGGAACCAAAATGCAGCTATAAATCCGCCATTTTGTGTAGAAAAGATAGGAGTACGCATTCTATATCTACTAGAAAATACATGCATGCAGAAACCCTCGCCTTGCTGACAAAACCATCGTATTTTCCGAACATGAAGTATCTAAAGTAGTTGCCATGGTAACACGATAATTTTTTAAGAATATTCGGTAATCGTTCCGAGGTAATCGTTCTTACAAATGAAAAATCGCTTAAAAATATCACTTTTAATTACAAAATTATCAATTTCCCAACATATATATGTTAGGTATGATATTATACGTAATATAAGCTTCAATTTAAGGTAAAATTCCACCACAAACGCTTCGCAAAACGTTTTAAAGTGTTCTTTATAAAACTAAACTGCCTTTAATGAAATGGCTTTATCGATAAACTTTGAGTTTGCAATAAAATGATTTCAAATTCTAGCATGCAAATAACTTTGCTTTCTTTTTTATTTAAAAAAATTCAATATAATAAAAAAGGGAATCAATATTAAAGATACACTGAATTGGGGCCCGATATGCTATCTTGTTTAGTTGTTTCATATACGCAAAGGCCGTCGGGTTTTAAAGCAACTATAAAATCAATATTTAAAACAAACTTACCTTCGTTAACGTCGGCTCCCTTCTTTTAGCCGATTCTTTCGCCATTTCTTTCTTGAAATTTACAAAATCTTGCAAAAATGCGAGCAAAAATGAAATATATTTGCAAGAAATTCATCAATCATCAAATAAAGAAATGTTTTCTATTTCGCTGTCGTCATGCAGTCGTTATAATGCAAACTTTAAATTGGACCAATCACAGTGTTTGCTATTCATGACAGTCCGCCATATTTTTTAGATCAGTGAAGATGACCACCCACGCACAGTGACCCACGCCCGCGATATTTGATGAACTTCAGACTTCCCTAATGCTTTCGTTTCCCCGGGTATAAATAGCCGGGGGGAATTAGTACCCTCGCACGGCGCTTCGCGCCGCCGGCTCGGGGATAATTTCTATGGTATAAACCTACTAGTAGGCTATTAGTGATAGCCTACTAGTAGCAACAAGCGGTGAAGGTAGTGTGACCATATTCAGTACATTTTTTTAATTTGGTAAAATTTCGACAATTTTGATAGAAATTTGGTAAAAAGATTTTTTAGTAAGATTTTGGTAAAATTTCTTAAAATTCAAGGATTTGGTAACTTTTTTGGTTAAATTCTATTAAAACGTTTGATGATGACCAGAAAACCATGCAAAGTGCGAAGTACATGCCTTCCTGATGCTGTGGCGATGGCTCACTTCTGAATCGAAGCCAGCTGTGTTCTGCTTGCTCATTGCATGCTTCAGGTTACGTCATTTAATTTGTCACCTCTTTTGAACGAATAACATGAAGTAGCGCGCGCAGCTGAAAATTGGGCATTTGACGAATTTCATTTCGAAATTGCAAACTTACATTTAAAAATATGGATTTAATGGATAGTATTTGGTCTGGATCAGACTCCAAACCCCCCCCCCCTCTCCCAGGAGTGGGATGGGTAAAATCCAAATGTGGTAAAATTTTGGCCTATTTTGTAAAATTTTAGCAAAGGTTTAGTAAAATCCGCTGACAAGCATCTGGTCACACTGGGCGAAGTACGCGAGAGTCAATGGCCGTTTTTAAGTATTAAAAGCTGCATTTAAAGGGAAAAAGCTTATCAAAATGACCTAATTTTGGTTCTGGATTACACACAAACAAAGACTCTTGGAAACTGCTGACACATGTAGTAAAATTTTTAAGTTTTCTCAACTTTGTCTTTGCTCGTTGTTTTGAGCATGAAAGTGACAGGCGATTTTTTAAAATATACGCACAATTTAATAATGTTTGTTAATATTCCAAGCAGAATCGTTGAAATCAGTTCAAGAATACTTTGTAGCTATTTACCCATATTTTCTCAACCTCTTTAGTGTGTTCTTGTTTTAGCTACGAGTTCATGTATTTAGCTGTCATTTTAAAGAGTTTTTTCGTTTAAATGTTGAGATTTTGGCCGAGTTTGTTTTTCGCCTTTTCGAGCCTTTTTAAGTCGAGTTTTCGATTAAATTTTAATCTAAACTATTGTCTATGTATACTAGATTATGGAAATGGTTTGCCTCTTTATTTTCCAGATATTTTAAAGATTTCAACGACAGTCGGATAATCGGATTCTTTTGCATGCATGTGTGTGCATTTTTATTCGGCTTTTTAACGTAAACTTTATTTACAAATTTAGTAACAATTCGGGAAGCCACTTTGTGTTCGAAATTTTGGAATTTTTAAGCCTTGTTTCCTTCTTTTAAATAAGTTTTAATTAACCAAACTTTGCTTCTATAACGGTCTCTTACTATTATATTGTTTTACGACATGTTTTTTAACTTTTTTAAAACTCACAAGTTGTATTTTTCAAGTCATTCATGGCCAGAAATGGAGTCCAACATGGCTGCCAAGCATGCGCATTTTGACTCAAAATAAAAATTCAAAATGGCGTCTTCCTATATAATTTGAATGGGAATAATGCAAAATTTGTATTTTTGATAACTTACGGTTGAGAAATCCAAAATGTGCATATCTAAAACTTCACCGATTCTGTCCAACATTTATCCGTAAAAAAATTGGTACCACTCGAGTTGTCTAAGTATGTTCCCGAGCAATCAATATCTCTGCCTAGTCTCTGCATAGGAAAGTATGTGATTTCGACATATTAGGTATTTTGCAAGTCCAATTTTAACTCGTTCTTTACAGATATCGTCAAATGTGCATATCTGAATTGCTTCGTACAGTATTCCTCTTTATTATTGTCACTTGTATGAAGCGTAAAAGTATACACTAGTATGTTCCCCAAAGCGATGAATTGCATGTATTTTGTAGAGAGGTGTCTGTCCAATTGTGATGAGAAATGCACCATATTTTGAACAAAAATATCACAAATTTCGCACCAAGAGTTATATTTGTTTTCCGCCATTGCTTTTATAAAGCTGTTGCTACGTTACAATGGTTTTAACCGCTGTCAATATAGGCTGTAGTCTCGTAAACATTCTAAAATTAGCGCAGGATTTCGTAGTAATTTTGATTTCCCGACTTCAAAACATTTATAACTATTGAGTATTGGTAGACTTTTGAAATTTGAGCATCGATCAAGACTCGGTTGGCGTAAAGTTTGTTATATTTAATAATTTTGCTTGTTTTCTTTATATCTCGTTGTATTTGCAATGTCGGATATTCCGCCTTTGCGCCCTATGTATACTTGTTTGCAATGGAAATTATGTGTTGAAAGCCACTCATTAGCTTATCTCTTCTTATTTTCAATTTATAAATCTGCCGTGCTCAGATTATTTAGTTCTCGGTAACTCACTGAGCTTATGAGCTATACTAGTAAAAATAAACAGCCATTTTGCCAAAACTGAACCACTGATCTGTATAGTGCACTGAATTATCAAGAAAACATGAGCCCGCACGCCCGACCGCTTGATGTCCTCCATTTCTGGCCATGTCTTGACAGTTCGCAACACTGAGTAGTCGTCAACAAGGCCGAGGCGAAATGTCGCCAAAGGAAGCCATTTAAACTCGTTAAAACGTTATTATTTTACATAAAAATCAAGTGAAAAATTCTGTTTTCTTTATGTGGTTTATACTAAAACAATTGGACAACTCGAATAACTCGGCTTCGTTGTCTAATTATTAATTATTATATACACTCACGCGCACTTATATAACCATTCATGTGTGTTTATTAGGGTCAGGTGCCAACCCAAGATTTTACGATATATTGAACAGGAACATATTGGACAGTTGCGAATCGTGGCTTTTTCGTGATTTTTCAACCTTTTTCAACTGGTTTTGTCAATATAAGATAATAATTTGGGGCATTAATACAATTTTTTCTACCAGTTTTGTTCAAAATTGTAAATGCGCAGGAAAACTTGTCGAGGTCAGTAATATTATTTTTTCGTTAACATTAGGGACCGGTCATTATTTATGGTGGGGGGTGGCACCGAAGAGAAAAGGGTTGGGTAAACTAAATTTTGAGTAAGTAAAAGGTTGGGTAAATGAAAAACAAAACAACTCAAGGGTTGGGTAATAAAAAATTATTGTCATTTCCAAAGCATGACTCACTGAAGTATTAGGGACTAAAAAGCAATGGCAACAGTACGCCCTACTCTGGGGCGATAACGAGATAATGCAAGTTTAAGCAATTTTAGGTGATTTAAGCAAAATCTGCAATTTAAGCAATGCGAGTTTGAGCGATATAGGGCAATGTAAGAAAACAATTAAAATTTTAGGGAATGCTTTTTTAGGTGTTTAGAGGTAAATTTGATGACTCCAATGAAATTACCATTAACCTATGCCAAGCATCCAAACATGAGTGTTCCCACAAACACACACACATGCAGTGTATGAAGCAAAATATACAATTTATCAAAAAAGTTGAAGTCTGCTTGAGGGGGTTCTGGAAACAAACAATACACTGTATGCGCATGCCGATCAAGTGTTTAAAGGGTAAATAAGCTCAATATTCATGACTTTTTTCATCCATTGTCTATTTCGAAGCCATTGGGGTATCATTAAATTCATGACACAACTATAATACAATAAAGTCTGGTAATACATGACCACATGTTCACATCATATGCAACTGCAAACAATTTTCAAAGGAGTAGGGTACAGAATTGCAATATAACAACATATAAGTAAATTATACATGTCATGAACTTACCAGTTTGTGTTGAGTTAAATTTAAACATTTTTTGACATCAAATATTATTTATTTATTTGCAAATCAAAACATTTTAAAATTCTCGTGTTTTGTTTTGTATTGCGCCCGCGATATATTAATGGTATTAACCGCTGTGAATATGATATACATTTTTAATACATTACATTTGCGCTCAAAAGTTCAGGAAGTGAGTTTCTAGAAAGAATGAAAACTTCGTTTTATATATGGTATGTAAAAGGTAATCATTGTTTACTGTTTATTTTGTATTCAGGTATGGGGAATTTAAGCGATGAGAGTTGCAAGACTTGCAAATGTAGTCTGACTAGTTTCTTTGATGTCATCATGCAACTATTTAATATTGTGCTACATTCATTATTCAATTTACAGTATTCGCAGCAATTGGATTAGCCTTCTATAACCATACAAATGACTATAGCTTATAGCCCACCTTGCCTTTAACATTGATCGTATATATAATGAATTAACATAACTAACTTGATTATGTTGCTAGTCGAGTATGGGACCTATGGGTCTTCTAGATCCTAGAGTAGCACAATTAATATAAAGTCTCCGTAAGGCGGTAATAGCCGAATTCATATTAGGGACGGGAAACTCGTCTTAGACGGGAAACTCGTCTGCGAAAACCCGTCTGAGTATGAATTTAGGGACGGGTAAATTCGAATTTAAGACGAGTTTCCCGTCTAGACGAGATTCCCGTCTAACTTTCCCGTCTGTTTAGACGGGTAAGTTAGACGGGAAAGTTCAGACGGGAAACTCGTCTGCGCCCGGATTCATATTAGACGAGTTTCCCGTCTGAGACGAGTTTCCCGTCTAAGACGAGTTTCCCGTCTCTAATATGAATTCGGCTAATATTAAAGACTGTTCTTATTTATGCATGACCTTTGACTATTAAGTGGCCAAAAATTGTGCCTACAGTAGTCAACTTATTCCACTATCCAGGTTGCATCACTTTTGATTGCAAAACACCCGGGTTTATTATACATGGATTTGCTAGCAAAATAGCAGCAATTGCTGAACTTGGTGTTATACTAAGATTTACTAAATGTGTAAAGAAACAACGAAAAGTATATATCAGAGTCACTATTTTTATCAATTTCCGATGGGATCTCCAAAGAAAGTAGCTACATGTGCAGACAACATGAAACTTTTATCAAACTTATGTCACAGAAGTGGTAAAGGACATCGGTGCCACCCCCCGCCATAAATAACGACCGGTCCCTTAGGTCAAACTTCTTTAAACATACATGGAAATGAATTTATTTATGCACACATATTTGTGAAAACAAGTTTATTAACTTTTTGCTTAGTTATTTAAGCACTGAAATTCGCCGCCGATATAATGTAGTAATCTTTTCGCAGTATTAATGTCGCTGTATTCCTTTATCGCTTATTGACAATTTTTTGTTATAGAATTGTTTTGTTTTATATGATAAAACTCTTACTAGATTCATCTTCGCCCAATATGGCAAAATATTAAGTCTTGACTTCAAAATTAGGCACTCATTTTTCCGATATCAGTGTGAATAATGTTGCCTTAATTGCATTTACAAAATCTTAAAGCTTCTAAAGCAACCTATATTGATAACATACCGGCAAAAGTTCTTAATGACCGTTATATTCAGACAGTCCCTTAGCACGGGTATATATTTACATAAACGACTGGAAATTATCTCGAGTATCTATATATCTCCGATTTATAAATCAGAAGACCGAAAAAAGTGTGAAAATTACCGTCCAATTTCGATTCTAGCCATTATAAGCAAAGTATTCGAAAGAGAAGTGTTTACCCAAATATATAAATATCTGAATGAAAACTCGCTAATATCAAAATTTCAATCAGGATTTCGACCAAAACATGGGACTGTGGGCACGCTTATTCAGATGTGTGACCAGTGGCCGGTGCCATGCAATGGAATCATCTTTCTGAGGATTCAAAAACCCTTTCTTCTTTTAAAAGAAAAATACGTCAGGCATGAACACCTCCCTTGGATCGCACGAATTTGTGAAGTTTTTATGCTTCCTTATTTTTCTATATAGTTTAACTTGTATATAGTTTGATGTGTATATTCTTTAATTTGTAAGTAGTTACTGTGTGACGCCCCTCATGAAAAGCAGCTCACATTGATCGGGGCTAGCGTGTTTAAATAAAGTTTTACCATACCACCATACCATACCATGAATTCGGTCTTGCCCAATATTGAAGTCTCGACCTAATATTATATCTTATAGGATTCTTCTGAGCCCAATATATAGAGGATATTAGACGGTTACGAGGAGATATGGATTTTTAGTTCGAGTGACAAAAACAATATTTGAGATATAAATCCATATCTCCTCGCAACCGTTTAATGTTCTGTTTATTATATGGACTTATTCAGAGTGACAAAAATGCACACAAAGACGACCACATGTAAATAAGCACGCGAAAGACCAGTATAAAAGCGATGTTTTTTAAAATTATAGTGCAAACAGAAAACCAGGTTAAACCCTTTACCCAAAGAATCTCCTTTGACAGAGTGTAATCAATTGAGGCCTATATCGCTCACAAACATCATTATGAGATTATTTGAAAGGGTAGTTTATAAACAGGAGATTGCGTCTGCATTCAAATCCGTGATCGGACGAGATCAATTTGCTTATAAAGAGAGAACAAATACTACCGATGCTCTGATTATGTGTTTACATCATTGGCTCAAATGTCTGGATGAAGGTGCAGACTCTGTTAGGGTAATATCATTTGACTATAAGAAAGCGTTTGACTCGGTATCTCATAACATTATTTGTGAAAAATTGAAAACACGGGAAATTAACCCGTATACTATAAACTGGATTATTAGTTTTCTGGCCAACAGAAAGCAAAGAGTTGTTGTTGATGGCATAGAAACTGTTTATGTTGATATTAACAAAGGCGTACCGCAGGGTACGGTTTTGGGTCCCTTTCTATTTTCGTTGATGGTTAATGATATAAAACCCATGGATGCGCAAAACAACCTATTGGTTAAATTTGCTGATGATATGACGACAAGTGTTCCAGTAAAATCAGGATCGGATTCTGCTGAGGCTGAGGTGGAAAGCATTCAGAATTGGTCGGAAGCAAATCAAAGGACATTAAATCTTTCTAAAGCGTGGGAAATGGTTGTGCACGGTGGGTCTATGAAACCGATACCGGCACCGATTGTAGGCATTGAACGAAAGAGCTGGTTGAAATTACTAGGTGTTACATTTCAGGAAAATCCATGTTGCTGGGATCTTCATATCGATGATCTTCTGTCGAAGGCTAGTGGGCGTATGTACATATTGAGAGTGTGTAGATGCTATGGTTACTCTGCAGATCAGCTAAGCAAACTATTCGATTCGCTAATCATGTCACTCTTTTACTATTGCATTGAAGTGTGGGGCTCTGCACTCCAAAAGAAATATTTGGATCGTATAGACGATCGTATAGATCGAAGTTTTTCCGACGGGCTTATCGTTATGGATATACGACAAAGAGTATTAAGATATCTGAAGTGATCGAGGAGAGAGACAGAAAATTATTTAGCAAAATCGTATCGAATCCAGAACATGCCCTACATGAATTGCTTCCTGTGTGTAAACAAAGGATTTTAAGACGCAGGGAAAGTAACTTTATTTTACCTCAAATTAAAACGGAACGATTTAAACGATCCTTCATAAATAGATGTCATTTTAATTATTTTTAACTTTCATATAATTAATTAGGATAGATCAATTTTTTAACTGTAATAATTAGGAATTTGACATTTGTAAAGTTGCACGTCTGTTGTGACTCTAGATAATAAAGACTTTAATAATAAAAAATAAAAGAGCCTGGGTACCAGGTTGGAATAAATTTTACTTATCTCAAGTTTAAATGTTTTCGTTTTATTTCTAACGTTACTTTCGTTTTATATGTCACTCGCAGGGGTGAAATACGGAAAATACGTACACCTGATCCCGGATGTAGTGGCGTATGAGTTATACGAGTGTTTTAGTTTCCAGTAAAACACCATTGTCCATATAAAAAGGCAAATTATTATACACTCGCGCGCGCGCTTAACCAATCAGTAATCGTTGAGAGGATCACGTGCCGATCCAATATTTTACGATATTGGACAATAGTGGCTTTTTTCCATGGTTTTCAACCCTTTTCAGATGTTTTCACTGTCAATTTCAAACATACGACAAGCGATATGGCAGAGTAATGAAAAGAATTTGGGACATTAATACAGTTTTTTCTACCAGTTTTGTTCAAAATTATAAAAGAGCGGGAAACTTGTCTTCGCGAATTTCATTTGTTTGCAACAGCCTCGATGTATAGTAATATTATTTTTTTCGTTAAAATTAAGTCAAATTTCCTTTAAAATTAAACATACATGGAATCGAGTTTACTTATGCACATATATTTGTAAAAACAAGTTTATTAGTCCAAATATTATATGTTATAATTATTGGATTCTTCAGAGCCCAATATGGCAAAATATTAAGTCGAGACCGTTCTATATTGGGCGAGACCGAAGGAGTCGAGCCTAATATTGAAGTCGATCGCGAGACTTAATATTTTGGCATATTGGGCGAAGATGAATCCACTAAGAGTTTTATTACATCGAACAAAACAATTCTATAACAAAATATTGTCAATAGCGATAAAATAATACAGCGAGAATAATATAGCGACAACAAACAGGTGGGAAATTTGTCTGGGCATGCGCGAGCAAAACGAGCCACGCAATTGCCTGGAATACACGCAACGCGTGTTTACAAAAAGGCACAATCGTGTAAATATTGCCAAATGTTTGTACAAAATAAATGACTGTTTTATGTTGAAAATGGACATGATCTAAATTAATCATACAAATTTTTTTAGTCAGACGTTCTATTTTAGTACCCTGCCATTGTCTCTGGTGGGCTGTCCGTGTGCATTCGATCTGAAACAGTTGCTACAATCAGTTTCAAAAGTCTTGGGACAGATGCCACAAAAACTTTGAATATCAACAAACTACAATCCCACCCGCCCCCTGTTCAATGTTGTGTCCCATTTCTCGTCGGGTTTGATGTGTTTTGGTTTAAACAACATTGATTGGGGTGGAGGGAGTGGTAGGGCAGCGGTACTATGTGTAAAAAACTATAATGATCCACTTACAAGTTACAAGCCAAAACTACATGTGTCCCAACAACTTCTGAAAGTGATTGTCTGGGCCCCATATGCCGTAACAACATTGTACATCTCAAAAGTACAGGGAATAGAATGCTCTGTGAACGAAGTATTTCAGCTTCATTTCGTTCACAGAACATCTAATGACATTATAGAACAATTAAGTTTCATTAAAATTCTCAAAGTTAATAATTAACAGAATATGAATACAATTTGTTATATCATAATGCATTCTTAATCACAACGGATTTATACGTTGTTTGCTTCTACAAATTTTGGCAGAGCACTAGTAGGTTATTTGAGAGGTAATAGTCCGTCAATAAAGATAGGTATCGCAAATGTTTTCGCTAGATATGTCACACATACTGTTAATTTATAGCATAGTAATATAACATCCGGTTACTTTTGCATGCGGGTAAGGCCTGAGTCAACTGCTAATTCGGGTACTCCGAAGGTAAAGAACGTTTGATGTTTATCACCAATAGTGAATGTGACATTTCACATGTTTCTAGAGCAAAATTTGCAGATATAATTGTCGACGCATGGGTACGAAGGAGCACTCAGTGGGTGGAAATTTCGGAGGCTAATGGAAAGGGCGGTATCATATAGTATATATAGTCACTTTCACATGGCTAAAAAATTTTCCGCAAGATCAAGTTGGCGAGCTATCGGAAAGCTCGAGAAGAGAAAATTGGGCATTTAATTGAACTCAGTCAGACAATCCCAAAAATTACTATTCAGCGTATTCGTACGTGGTAAAAAATGACCCGGACTTCGTGATTTCTCCAGGGTTATAGACCTCCCTATAATGCTGACGAGTTAGCAAGTACTAGCGCGCGCGACCCGTCGAAGCAAGAAAGTTGCACAGGCTTCCAAAAATATGTAACGAAAGGGACACGCTGTATACGGCGTTGTACGCATTATACAACACAAAGTTAGTGTTATACGCTAATTATGCTAATAAGTGTTTCCGGTCCAGACGATTGCAATGCAACTAACATCGGTTGTCACTTCGATTGTCACTATAGAAATATAAAATAATGGGCAATTAGGCAGCTTTTAAATTAGAACAAGACTAAGAATAATTTGTTGGGAATGTCTAACAATGTATTTGCTATTAATGAAAGGGTTTGAAATTGATTGAGCCAAGTTTTGGATCGATTGACACTTTTCGACATAAATAAATCTGATATATCATGGTGATATTTCTAGAGTTGAGTGTCAATCGATACATTTTATACAATTTATATACTTTGTGATTAAGTAGAACCAGTAATATATCAATATGCGCTTCTTAAACACTTAATTCTGCTTAGTACTTAATATTCTGAAAATTATTATCCCGCGACAATTGAAAGTTATATCAATGAAAATGCTATGCGTTTCAAAGTGACAACCGAGTGACAATCGAGCACGTGTTAAAACCATTTTATATTACATAAATATTTTCATGTCAAATATGCACAATCTTTAAGTGGTTTTCGATAACTTACCCTTGCATTTTATTCAGCAATAACCTAGGTTGATAATTAACCAGATAGATGTGTTTTATCCCTTGCATATAGAGCAGGTTTAATCTCTCAGCATACGTCCCTCCCCACATATCACATCTTTTTATAAGCTCATTTATAATATACTGTTCAGTCTGCTGGATTATGTTACATTTCAAATATATTAACCACAACAAGCGCAGTATAAAAGCATTATATATGCCAGTGCAATTCAGTAAATATGTTCAACTAAATGCTATACGATTTTCGCAAAACTGATATTCTAAAACATTCGGTAATTCAAAGAGGTTAAATATGCTTTTCATTGCCTTTCAGACAATCAGTTTCAAAAGTCTTGGGACAGATGCCACAAAAACTTTGAATATCAACAAACTACAATCCCACTCGCCCCCTGTTCAATGTTGTGTCCCATTTCTCGTCGGGTTTGATGTGTTTTGGTTTAAACAACATTGATTGGGGTGGAGGGAGGGGGAGGGCAGCGGTACTATGTGTAAAAAACTATAATGATCCACTTAAAAGCCAAAACTACATGTGTCCCAACAACTTCTGAAAGTGATTGTACTTTGCTGTCGAAAAATTTCGAATGTTTACATGAAATTAAAATAGAAAATAGATTTACAACCTCGTAAACTGAACGAGCCCCTATTTTACGCTTATACCTAAGATATCAAATAAAAATACATGAAACAGAGAACATTTTTAGGAAGTTTTATCGTGAGGCCACGGCCAGTTCTTAAAATATCTTTATTTCTGTTCCGGTCATCACCAAAATTACAATAAAGCCGGGCTTGAATATACAACAAATTTTGAATCTCATCAAATACAAAAATATTTAACGTGTAACCAAAATATGCTTATGAAATCGAAATTAATAGCTAAATTTTCAAACTAGACCCTTCTCGAAGCGGTTTTCTTGACTGGAAGTTCACATTTCGGCCTTTGATTCTTGGCAAAAATTTGACCACAAGACGTGCGAAGCAACTGGGTCTCAAAGATTCAGCTAAAACATTGTAAGCCCCTATTTTCCTGACGATATGTTTGACATCTACAAACGCCGAAAAGCTTTTTCTTTTCATTTAGCTATATTTGAAATTGAGGCCACGGGCTGATTTTGAGAAAATACTGTTCAAAGTCAAGCCATTTTTACATATTTTCAAAATTTGTCAAATTTCGCCAGCTCATATTTTGAACTTTGACAGAGTCAGGAACATTAAGAAACATGGGATGGAAAATTTGAGGCATATAAAGTTAATCTCAACTTACATTTCATTCTCATATCACGTCTTTCTTCGTTTATTACGGTTTTAAACAAGCCACAGATCGACGTATACGGTATTTGCTCCCATGTTCACGTCGCCATATTAACTTCTTCCAATCACTCGATTACTAGCCTGATAACAGACCTACGTTTCGCCCGCCCTAAAATTCGCGGGTCGACGAAGAGCGAAACGTAGGTCTGATGAAAATGTTGTCAAAAGTGCATGTAAGCCTGGCGGTCGACAAAGCTGATTGGCTAATTCACAGGGAAATGGGTTGTGATTGGTTGCTAGCTAACATGAAAAGATTTGAAAAGGTCAGAATATTTTCAACGGTAAATCGACGCATATAAATGTGCATACAGTGTCAGTGTGACCAGATTTGGTAAAAAGTTTTACTTTTGGTAAAATTTCGTGAATTTTCAAGAAAATTTGGTAATGAGTTTCTTTTGGTAAAATTTTGGTAAAATCTGAAAGGTTTGAATTATTAAAAATAGTTGGTAAAAATGTGTGTTTCTTGTTTAATAACGTGCTCAAAGTGATGAATAGAACTGCCAAGCCTAAGAAATAAAGCCTTATCATTAGCAAAAACTGCAATACGATGAAAGCAACAAGTATTTCGAGACACTTTTTGTGAATATTGTTTCTACTCTGATGACGTAACTATTGTTTTTTGGCATTATCATGACGTAATTATTTGGGAAGCCGACATTTGGTAAAATTTTTCTTAATTTAGTAAAATTTGAACAAAATTTTGGTAATGACTGCTGAAAAAGTCTGGTCACACTGTACAGTGTAATATTATAAATATTTTGTGATGCCGAACGACAACTAGTCTATGATCAGTTCTCACCGTCTAAAATTAAAACTAGAGGGGAGTAGAGCAGTACGTGTCAAATTCTTCAGCGTTGTATCTTTCCGTTGTAATAAACAATACAATATAAAATTTTTTATACACGATCTAAATAAAACTCGGATACAAATATGTGCGCATTCATGATTTACATTTTGATAACATAGCACGTACAAAATATTTTATTTAGTTTTTACCATTGTATGGCGATTTCAAATGTATAAATTGTAAGAGTTGGGATGCAATTCAACAATGGCACATTGGCCATTGCCAAATTTGCGTAGGCAGATTTTATCGCATTTATAGAATGTGTTGAAAATGTTGTATTATTACTAGCTGTAACTGTTTGTTTACAAAGGTTTAACTATATAAAAGCAACGGGCTCCATGGGGTTACCAATATTTTAAATATTTATTCGAATATTTGTACTTATTGGGGTTAGGTTAAAACGCGGAAGCGGATGCGGAACGGAACGGATGCGGAACGGAACGGATATGCGGAACGGAACGCAACGGATATGGGGTAAAATGCGGAACGGAACGGATATGCGGAACGGAACGGATATGGGATTAAAATGCCGAACGGAACGGATATGCGGAACGGACCGGAACGGATATGAGGTTAAAATGCGGAACGAAACGGATATGCGGAACGGAACGAATATGGGGTTAAAATGCGGAACGCAACGGAAATGCGGAACGGAACGGAAATGCAGAACGGAACGGAACGGATATGGGGTTAAAATGCGGAACGGAACGGATATGGGGTTAAAACGCGGAATGGAACGGGAATAAAACGTTTTTTTAAAAACTGACATGATTTTTCATTTTTCGCGTTTTAACCCCATATCAGTTCCGTTCCGCATTTTAACCCCATATCTGTTCCGTTACGCATTTTAACCCCATATCCGTTCCGTTCTGTTCCGCATATCCGTTCCGTTCCGCATTTTAACCCCATATCCGTTCCGTTCCGCATATCCGTTCCGCATATCCGTTCCGTTCCGCATCCGCTTCCGCGTTTTAACCTAACCCGTACTTATCGACTCTTTATACTAGTTTGCAAACTTGCAATAAAGTGAAATCGACAACTTTCATTCTATTTTTACGTATTACATGTATGTGTCAATCATCATCGTTAATTATATCAAAATGCAAAGTGGGCGGAAGGCGCTTTTGACAACATGTTCATCAGACCTACGTTTCGTCCTTTCCGACGACGAATTTTAGGGCGGGTGAAACGTAGGTCTGTTATCAGGCTACTCGATTACAAAACATCCAAAACAAAGAATTCATCCCAAAACAAAGAATTCATAGTCGACTTTTAAAAGAATAACCGTTAATTTGTAAATCGTTGAATGGAAAGCAAAAAATCGTCAGCTAAGAGGGTCCTGAAGGGGTAAAATGGGAACTGGGATTGATCTATTTTTAGACTGGGAAAATGGGATTTGGGTTGCTGGGACTGGGATTTGGCCACTGGGAATGGGAAATGAAGTCCTCAAAAATGGGAATGGGATTGAGGTAATGCGAGTCGATTCCCAATTTTTCTACGTTTTAAGTATTTTAAAATACAATTTTGATCCGTTTTTGGTGTCTTTGGTCATGATTTTTGTTGTTAATTATATTATTCACAGCACTACCTGCGAACAAGCATACTCTGGCGCCCGGAATTCTGGGTTTTCCGATTATGCGTGTCTCAGAATGCTGCAAATGCCATTTCCGGGATTCAAATTTAAAAATTTTCCGTGCCTTCGGCACAACCCTCCCCCCACTTTCATAAAGTGTGTACCACTTGTACACACAATGGCTTAAAAGTCTCAAAACTGTTTATTGTACTGATAAATAAAGGGTTTTTTATTGACTGGGATTTCAATAACTCGGACTGGGATTTCTAATTAAAGTCCAACTGGGACTGGGATTTTGCCAAAATTTCAGGTGGGAAATGGGATTGGGACCCTTCAAGATCCTCAGCTAATGACCAATGAGGCACAAATTCAGACCAATGAGGCACAAATTCAGCCCATTGAGGCACAAATATAGCCCAATGAGGCACAAATACAGCCCAATGGGGCACAAATACAGCCCAATGAGGCACAAATTCAGCCCATTGAGGCACAAATACAGCCCATTGAGGCACAAATACAGCTCGATAAGGCACAAATACAGCCCAGTGAGGCACAAATACAGCCCAATGAAGGCAGAAATATAGCCCAATGATGCAAGCTATGAAGTACAGCCCAATGGCAATGAGGCAAACTATGAAGTATTAGCTAATTTACATAACGAGCATTGTTTCCCTCGCGATTGTTCACTAAAGAGTTCGTGGCCCTGATGTATTCTTCCACGAGAAACTAAAGGCATCATTTATTCTTAACAAACGACTAAACTTACCACAAAAAAAATATTTAAAGGCAGATACTATACTGATATTTACTGATAGATGTGTGATCAGCAAAAAGGCAGCGTTGTCGAATGGTCGTGTGCTGTGACGTAACGTACGATAAATATTTCCGACATGATCGCCCCCCTTGACACCCATCAATAAGATGAAAATCGAGATTTCACGTCCAATAATCATAACTCGGTCAAAGAAACTGGGCACTACAGTAACGCCGTGAAGATTAGCAGCAATAAGTATAACTAAGCAAAAAGTTAATAAACTTGTTTTTACAAATATGTGTGCACAAGTAAACTCAATTCCATGTATGTTTAATTTCAAAGGAAATTTGACCTAATTTTAACGAAAAAAATAATATTACTAACCTCGAGGCTGTTGCAAACAAACGAATTTCGCGAAATCAAGTTTTCCCGCGCTTATATAATTTTGAACAAAACTTGTGGGAAAATCTCAGTATTAATGTCTCAAATTCTTTTCATTGCTCTGCCATATCGCCTGTCGTACGTTTGAAATTGACAAAACAACTGAAAAGTGTTGAAAAACCATGAACAAAGCCATGATTCGCAACTGTCCAACAGGTTCCTGTCCAATATCGTAAAATATCGGATCGGCACGTGACCCTCTCAACAATTACTGATTGGTTAAGTGCGCGTGAGTGCATAATAATTTGCCATATTGAGCTCAGAAGAATCCAATAAGATATATTGTACTCGCTTGTGGGAGAGAGAACAGTCTTGCTGCCTGTACAGGAATTTATTTTTTGCCGCCCTTTTTCTGAATATTAAAGATAATGTAAAACAACATATAATCAACTAAATCGAGCCTTTCAATATGTAAGACATGAGCTAGGAAATTTTAGTTTCTAAATCAGTTCTAAACTCTTCCCCTAAAGGTTCAGTACGAGTCATTCTTAATTAAATAATTAATAAGTCGATCCAATTTTCATTTCAATTCTTTTTTAAGGTCTATCCTATGTCTGGAAGGTCATGTCCGACGATGATTCAAATTTGCCAATCAACGGAATTTTGCCCACTGGGAACTTTAAATAATCCTATAAATCTATTAAACCCTATATAGTCATTAACCATATATGCAGACGGAAATGTTTGTAATTGTAAACTGTAATTTATCTCATTGTCAAACATACACCAAAACTGCAGTCTAGCAGTCGAAAGCTTGTAAAATGATAAATATTTTAAACATAACAGCGTCCATTATATATTTTACAGTTTTACATGACTGTTCTTCCTGCCTAAAATGCAGACTTCAATTTCGTTGCCATGACTATCGTAAACTCTGCTGTTCTCTTGACCATGCCCAATTATGCTGAAGCTAAAAATATTTTTAAGCACCGAACTTTCGAAATATTTCCATTTTACGTAATTTGGAGAAAAAAATATATTAAGGGCTATGAAGCATTTTGCGGGGTTTTTTCAATAGCTAATTGTAGCTGCTTTGCCTTTTAAAGACACTTCGTTATCTTGAAAATCAAGATAGATTTGATACCATTCATAAAACACAATAAGACTCTTGACCTTGAAGGTTTGCATGGTAAAAATAAATATAATTGTTTTGTTTTTTTGGACACGTTTATTTTTTGGCATGCGGCTTTCGATACAAGTCCGGTCTTCAATGGTACTATAATAATTACACCGGTGAGAATCCATAAAACACACTCGACCTCCAAGGAGAACAATTTATAACTGGTAGAACTATACACGCGCCTTCCGCGGTACCGGATACGGTTGCAACGGATATCAAAGCTTTAAGGCCTGATTCCACGGGCGCTTGTTCTCGGCGAAATGCGAAATATTTCGCCTGTTTCTTTTGAATTGCGACCACTCGAATAAATTATTTCTACTTGATTGCTCACAATTCAAAAGAAACAAGCGAAATATTTCGCATTTCGCCGAGAAAAAGCGCCCGTGGAATCAGGCCTTTAGACAGTTATTAAGTGCATGTTTATAATAAATCAAGTTGGTCGAATGCCAACCGTTTTAGAGAAACATTGTAAATCATTATCGTGAAGGAGTTTGTATATCTGATACAAAATCTTGTTGATTTACATAAAGATAAAATTAATTCTATAAGTTCAAATTTCTTACCAAATATCATTCATTTATTTTAAAATTGCTGAAGAATACAAATGTTCTCATCAGGACGTTTCACAAGACATTTACAACATTCGCGTCCTTTTAAATACTTCATTAAAAAACTTTATTGAAATTTCTGACATTCTAGAACACCCAAAATATCCACTTAGCGAGAATATATAATTATCTACAATACATTCTTCAAATTCACTGCAGACTTTTGCTTTGATCATGAGTGAACTAAGAACCAATGAGTTTTACTTGAAGAAACTATATCGCTCCGCTCAATTTAATGATGTTGACAAGGTAAGAAACTGCACTATACTATACTATAGAGCTCCAAGCCTGTCAAGGAGCACGTAACGAACGAGCTGAAGATTACGAAACCTACATGCCTACCATATAATGCATGCTTAAAAACCACACACGGAGAAATATGCATGTTTGTAAAGTTTTATTAAAATGCTAAATATACTAGCGTTGCTGTCTAAATATATTTCTCCGGACATGAGATGATGTAGTCAACACACGATTTTCAAATATATTTTAATAATTGAATTTCTGTATTTTAGAGTCAGTTCGATTCAATATTCTGTTTTTATATTTAGTATATATTTAACTTTTGACCGAGCTATTCTGTATAGACAGAATGCAATAAACTTACTATTCATTTGAAGAATGGTGTGGTAACTCGTGCTGATTATGACCTCATGATCAAGAGATACAACGAGCTTGGTATGCCAGATGAAAACAAACAAGAATTATCTGACGCCATGTACGGGATTTGTGATTCCTTGGGTCTTACAGACTACACGAAGTCCTTGACTTACGACGAGATAGTGCAGTCTTGGATTGATAACGTGGAGAAGGGAGGTGGCTTTGCGACAGTTGCCTACGATAAGGCATTTCGAATTATTGATACAGACAGAAATGGAAGTATATCTTTGAAAGAGTGGGAAATTCATTGCATGGCTATAAAAATCCCTGTGGAGCACGCTAAAGTATCGTTTAACGCGATGGACACTGATGGAGATGGAGTGATCTCTCATGATGAATTTGTAGCTTATCACTATGAATATTTTCATACAAGTGAAGATAAACTACATAGTTCTATTTTGTATGGGCCATTACAGTAAAATAAGGCACTGGACCGCCAAGAATTTTAACAATACTAATTCTATAATATAATAGTTAACCTGCACCGTATCGTAGCATGAAAACAAACTAGTATTCTTGGGTATATCGGTATGTAATTGTGTTTTGGTAAAAATCAGAAATCTGATTGGTTGAACGAATATCTAGCACTGAATAGCTAAGTTGTATTGTCACTACATTTTCAACAATTAAAAAATCCAAAGGAATAAGAAATATGCATATATATATATATATATATATATATATATATATATATATATATATATATATATATATATATATATATATATATATATATATATATATATATATATTGGGTCGTAATTTGATGCGAATGGCTTGTGATGTGGAAGAGTTAAGACAAAGCCTGCGACTACATAAACGTAAGAACCAAAATACAACCATGTTCTAGAAGATATATGTACAATGGTACTTTACGAACAAGCGCAGCAAGTGAGTAAAATATTGTTTTTAACAGGAGCAGATGAAAGTCATAACTGTTAAAAACAATATTTTACTCGCTTGCTGCGCTTGTTCGTAAAGTACCATTGTACATATATCTTCTAGAATATGGTTGTATTTTGGTTCTTACGTTTATGTAGTCGCAGCCTTTGTCTTAACTCTTCCACATCACAAGCCATTCGCATCAAATTACGACCCAATGTTTCTAATATAAATATCTCGGCGAGTATTTACCCCCCCCCCCCTTTTAAATAAAACCCACCATTGAAATCCTCACAAAATAACCTTTCGAACGGGTGGTCAAGTGCCGTCAAAACATTACACAAACCGAAACAATCATATATTTACTCACCGCTTGACCAAAGATTCTAAATTTCATATCCAGAAAATCTTGAATATCTCTTGAACTTTTTGTCATTTGCGGAACGGCTATATATGTAAATACTCTTTGTATTCAAGTGCTTTCGTGTACAAAATTTCGTTTGAATACGACGAGTAGAAATATTTATTTTGAATTTTTCAAGATGTCGGGTTTACTCGCACTTGCGTACATTGCGCAATAATTGGCCAATAAGAAGCTCCTGTGGCCGGGATGACGTCAAACTCACGCGTGTAGGTGCAATTTGACCTTGCGAACCATTTCTGGCCTTTCCAGGGTCATACGATACAAACCTCGCATTTTTTTGACGGTTTTTAGTCGTATTTCCGGTTGGGATTAACTCACTTCGAGCTCACAGTCGGACAAGAAATGGAAATATATTGATAAAAGATACAGATTTGAAGATACAGGCTTGCAAATAACACTCTAGTCGCGTTCCTTTTGTGAATCCAGATTTTGATTTCATGGATTCAGATTACCCATATTTTTAATACAAATGGAACGCAATGGATTGATTTTGATTTATCGCAGACTCTTCGTCGCTTCCAGTGGTCGCTTCAATAACAAAATATGACATACTTCATGTATATGCCTTTCATTTTGTCCCGACATGCACGTCATGTTACAACACAATGGCGACCAGAGGTTTTAGGAGATATCCTTTATTATTTTTCTCCACCTTGGAAGAATGTCTTGAATTCGAATTCACAACTAGCACTATTGAAAAAATGTTGCCGATAGTTTCGAAATTTATTCCGAGTACAGAAAGACTACCTGCAGTCAGAATCCGTGAGTATGCAGAATGTATTGTACCTAGTTACTCGGACGGTTCATTTCGTTCTCATTTTCGTCTCACACGCCGCAGTGCAGAAATTTTGGTGGGTCTTTTAGCTCGTTGTCCAGAAGTTCCAAGTCAGCACCTGAGAGGACGACCTCCAGTGAGTGTCGAAAAGCAATTACTCATAACACTTTGGGTTTTGGGCAATCCAGAAGTAATACGGTCTGTATCTGATCGGTTTAACGTGACCAAGTCCAGTGTGTTTAGAATTGTGAGACGTATTTGTCGTGCGATTGTAAATAATTTGGCTGCACAATTCATTTGCTGGCCAAAAGGGGATCGTGTGAAAAAGGTGATGGAGCAGTTTCAGAGAAAACAAGGTCTTCCACATTGCATTGGTGTTATTGATGGAACCCACATACCGATCAAGGCTCCTTATGACAATCAAGAGCAGTATGTAAACCGAAAGAAATTTCACTCTCTGCAGCTTCAAGGTGTGTGTGATCCTGACCGATTTTTTACTGATGTTTATTGTGCTTATCCTGGGTCTGTTCATGATGCTCGTGTCCTTCGAAATTCTCCATTGTACCAAGATGCAGAACATTTGGAATCAGAAATGTTTCCAGGAAGTGCTTATATCATTGGTGATGCTGCATATCCTCTTAAAACCTGGCTCATGACTGGTTTCAAGAACAATGGCAAACTTACCAGAGAGCAACGACACTTCAACTACCGCCTAAGCTCTACACGCATGAAAATCGAGCACACATTTGGTCTTCTCAAAGGGCGATTCAGGAAGTTAAAAGTAATGATGGATGTTGACAAGGTGGAAGATATTCCTCTTCTTGTAACTTCTGCTTGTGTATTGCATAATTTTTGTTTAATGAATGAAGATAACGTAGAAATGTTTTTAGACTTGGATCACGAGCAAGAAGTGAACAATTTTCAAAACATTTTTGTTGAGCAAGAAATTGCTGTAAATAAGAGAGCTGAAATCATGCACCTCATTGTTTGACTCCAGCCTATACCCAGACAGTTGTGTTACAAAAACAGTTTTCAATGAACGTGTAAGTTGCAAGGACAATTTATGGTCTGTATTGCTCAGTCTGTTAGTCATTTATACTAATATATAACACATTTTCAGTCTCATCAGTGCCAAAACATTAGTATTCATTAGTGATGGAAGTGAGGACTTGGTCAAGGGTGAACAGTTGGGTGTTATAGAGTTACCCTTACATGCCCTTTAACCCATTGAGTCACATTTGCACCCTGCTTTATTATTTTGCTCTGTCTATTGCCAGACTAATTTACTCTGTCTAATGCCAGACTAATTTACTCTGTCTAATGCCAAACGATTTTACTTGTCAAGGGGAGAGCACTGGCACTCAATGGGTTCATCAGACAATATGCCCATGTGTCTAATTAACCCATTGAGTTGCATTGCACCCTAATGTGTCATAATTTATTATTTTACCCTGTCTAATGCCAGATGACTTTTCTCTTTAAGGGAGAGTGCTGGGGCTCAATGGGTTAAATTAATGGTAAAATGACGGAAAAGGTTAGTTCGCTGACCTCAATGACATTTCATCAAAACTTTTTTCTTCAAGATTAGTTTAGAACCAAACTTGGAGTAGGGTTAGGATACGAGGTAGGGTTAGTATTTGTATTAGAAAAACCGTTACTTTGTTTCGTTTTGTCACTTTGAGGCCAGCGAAATAACCTCTTCCTAAAATGACACATTATAATTATTATCAGCAAACATAACTGACTCAAAACGTTTTGAACAGACTTTGATACAAATTTAATTAATTTAAAAACTGCCATTCAACTGAAGTAAACATTTTTGAATAGATTACATGAGTCACGTTTTAGGAGGAGTTACTGTTTTTAGACTTAGCGTTAGGATTAGGGTTTGGATTAGGGAAAGGGTTAGGATTAAGATTAGAGTAAGGGTTAGGTTTAGGATTAGGGTTAAGTTTAAAATACAAAAGAATACAAAATTACAAGTCTAAAAATAGTAACTCCATCCCCCTTAAATGTGACAGGTATAATAGGTTTTGGTACAAAGTTAATTAATTTGATAAAAACTGTCATTCAACTGAAGTAACTTAATTTGCTTTCAAACTCAATGTTCATATATAATGTATATGTTCAATTGTTATTCATCTGCATCATTAGAAAGATCTCTTTCATACAGATTGAGCAGGCGGTCAAAACGTTGCATCTTTTCTTTATGCATCTCTTCCATTTTTTCCATCCTTTTCTCATTTTCTTTTTTCATTTCATCTTGGATGCTGATCAAACTTTCAGTAACACTAAATCTTCTTTTTGCTGGCTTTCCCTTCTTCAGCTCACCATCTTTTATGGCAATTCCCTTATCAGTTAGACTGTGAGAATTTTCTTCTGATGTTCCTTCCTTATCAGGAGCTTCCTTAACAACTTTATACCCCTTTCTATTAGAGCATTCTGCCACTGGTACAACTGATGGATTACATGCAAATATTTCATTAAGTTCATCAAAAAATGAACATGTTTTGAAACTATTACCACTTTTGCTGTTGTGATCGACTGTTTTAACATATGTTTGTTTTAAGTTTTTGAACTTAACCTGGCATTTATGATCAGAATAAGAATAACCATGCTGATTCATTTCTTTTGCAATTTCCTTCCAAATTGATATTTTTTTCCATTTCGGATCATGAAATTTTTCTTCGTGGGCTTTGTAAAGTATTAGTAGCTGCTGAACTTCAGGTTTGGTCCACTTCTGACTCTGATTGTCTGAGGACAAGAAACATATTTCTGCTGGATTTGTAGCTGTATGATTGCCTAAGCTTGGAGCTTTTCTTACATCTTGGTTGTTTTGTGTTGGTTTCCCCCTATTATTTTCAATAGCTGGGACCACAGACTCTGTTCCAAGTGAATGAAACATATTTAAATCAATTGTACCAAAGCTGGTTTCTATAGAAAGGAAAACAGCGATTAGAATAATTGGTGTTATTAAACAATGAGTATGTATGAAGTGCAATTTCATCAGTTGCTCACTAGTGAAATAATTTGAATTAAGCAATACAAGTATTAGGAGGAGGGGATGTGTTTTTCAAATCAGGGCTAAATTATTTTAGGCCACTTTAAAATTAAGGCCTGCATGTTCATATGAGCCAGGATTGCCGGGAAGCTCTCTTGAGTGGGATGAGCTACTTCTGTGTTCATATGACTATTTTTATCCCACCTCGGTGGGACGACATGATGTGAACATTGCGTCTTTGAAATATCTTGTATAAATCGTTGTATAAATTATTAAATAAACTGCACCATGTATTACAACTTTAATAGTGTCTGTCTTAGGTCACGTAAGTTTCCCCACATCGCAGCTGGGCTCATATGAACATGCCCATGGGGTAGTAGTTGCACAGTTGCAAAGCCAGAAGGAGGAATAGGACCAGGACAACCCCCCCCCCCCCTCCAATCTTTTCCAAGAGCAATTTTGTAATTTAAGAGGGTAAGAAACAGGGAAATAAATAAATATCTTAATATCAGCCTAGAAGGATACGAAAATCGGCCCAACATAAGGTTTACTGTAAATACTTTAATTTTTAATATATTGAAAGTTTGAAACTCTGTGAGAAAATGTGCACTTTTATATTCACTGAGGAAAAATTATAGATAAAAGTTTTAAGAACAGTGAAAAAATTACTTAAGTATTCTGTTTCACAGCTGCTGGAACAAAATCTCTCGTCGGTTGAATAAAATGAGCATGCTCCGTTGTTTAAATTGTGAAAACCTGAACCATACGACGGGAAAGGCTGACGGCATTTAGGGTTTTCACATAATTCTTCAGATATGCTTCCAACTGTCAAGTACGCCGGTGCTTCTAAAGCGTTTAAAAAAGTAAGGAAATTTAGTTATTAGTTTGCTTGTTTGTTTTTAGTAACCTAAACCTCGGAAAAGGTGAAAATTAAGTTGAATTATTGTATGTTATTTTTTGTAATTTGTAATTTTTTGTTATTTTTTGTTTTACTATAATATACATTAATATAACACACATTTATACTATAAGTCTATACTGACCCTTGCGAGATTGGGCCGCCTGTGAATAGATTTATAGGATTATTTAAAGTTCCCAGTGGGCAAAATTCCGTTGATTCAAATTTGAATCATCGTCGGACATGACCTTCCAGACGTAGGATAGACCTTAAAAAAGAATTGAAATGAAAATTGGATCGACTTATTAATTATTTAATTAAGAATGACTCGTACTGAACCTTTAGGGGAAGAGTTTAGAACTGATTTAGAAACTAAAATTTCCTAGCTCATGTCTTACATATTGAAAGGCTCGATTTAGTTGATTATATGTTGTTTTACATTCTCTTTAATATTCAGAAAAAGGGCGGCAAAAAATAAATTCCTATACAGGCAGCAAGACTGTTCTCTCTCCCACAAGCGAGTACAATATATCTTATTGGATTCTTCTGAGCTCAATATGGCAAATTATTATGCACTCACGCGCACTTAACCAATCAGTAATTGTTGAGAGGGTCACGTGCCGATCCGATATTTTACGATATTGGACAGGATCCTGTTGGACAGTTGCGAATCATGGCTTTGTTCATGGTTTTTCAACACTTTTCAGTTGTTTTGTCAATTTCAAACGTACGACAGGCGATATGGCAGAGCAATGAAAAGAATTTGGGACATTAATACTGAGATTTTCCCACCAGTTTTGTTCAAAATTATATAAGCGCGGGAAAACTTGATTTCGCGAAATTCGTTTGTTTGCAACAGCCTCGAGGTTAGTAATATTATTTTTTTCGTTAAAATTAGGTCAAATTTCCTTTGAAATTAAACATACATGGAATTGAGTTTACTTGTGCACACATATTTGTAAAAACAAGTTTATTAACTTTTTGCTTGGTTATACTTATTGCTGCTAATCTTCACGGCGTTACTGTAGTGCCCAGTTTCTTTGACCGAGTTATGATTATTGGACGTGAAATCTCGATTTTCATCTTATTGAGGGGTGTCAAGGGGGGCGATCATGTCGGAAATATTTATCTTACGTTACGTCACAGCACACGACCATTCGACAACGCTGCCTTTTTGCTGATCACACATCTATCAGTAAATATCAGTATAGTATCTGCCTTTAAATAATTTTTTGTGGTAAGTTTAGTCGTTTGTTAAGAATAAATGATGTCTTTAGTTTCTCGTGGAAGAATACAACGGGGCCACGAACTCTTTAGTGAATAATCGCGAGGGAAACAATGCTCGTTATTTAAATTAGATAATACTTCATAGTTTGCCTCATTGCCATTGGGCTGTACTTCATAGCTTGTCTCATTGGGCTATATTTCTGCCTTCATTGGGCTGTATTTGTGCCTCACTGGGCTGTATTTGTGCCTTATCGAGCTGCCTCATTGGGCTGAATTTGTGCCTCAATGGGCTGTATTTGTGCCTCAATGGGCTGAATTTGTGCCTCATTGGGCTGTATTTGTGCCTCATTGGGCTGTATTTGTGCCTCATTGGGCTGTATTTGTGCCTTAATGGGCTGAATTTGTGCCTCATTGGGCTGAATTTGTGCCTCATTGGTCATTAGCTGACGATTTTTTGCTTTCCATTCAACGCTTTACAAATTAACGGTTATTCTTTTAAAAGTCGACTATGAATTCTTTGTTCTGGGATGAATTCTTTGTTTTGGATGTTTTGTAATCGAGTGATTGGAAGAAGTTAATATGGCGACGTGAACACGGGAGTAAATACCGTATATACGTCGATCTGTGGCTTGTTTAAAACCGTAATAAACGAAGAAAGACGTGATATGAGAATGAAATGTAAGTTGAGATTAACTTTATATGCCTCAAATTTTCCATCCCATGTTTCTTAATGTTCCTGAAGCTGTCAAAGTTCAAAATACGAGCTCGCGAAATTTGGCAAATTTTGAAAATATGTAAAAATGGCTTGACTTTGAACAGTATTTTCTCAAAAATAGCCCGTGGCCTCAATTTCAAATATAGCTAAATGAAAAGAAAAAACTTTACGGCGTTTGTAGGTGTCAAACATATCGTCAGGAAAATAGGGGCTCACAATGTTTTAGCTGAGTCTTTGAGACCCAGTTGCTTCGCACGTCTTGTGGTCAAATTTTTGCCAAGAATCAAAGGCCGAAATGTGAACTTCCTTCAAGAAAACTGCTTCGAGAAGGGTCTAGTTTGAAAATTTAGCTATTAATTTCGATTTCATGAGCATATTTTGGTTACACGTTAAATGTTTTTGTACTTGATGAGTTTCAAAATTTGTTGTATATTCAAGTCCGGCTTTATTGTAATTTTGGTGATGACCGGAACAGAAATAAAGATATTTTAAAAACTGGCTGTGGACTCACGATAAAACTTCCTAAAAATGTTCTCTGTTTCATGTATTTTTATTTGATATCTTAGGTATAAGCGTAAAAATAGGGGCTCATACAGTTTACGAGGTTGTAAATCTATTTTCTATTTTCATGTAAACATTCGAAATTTTTCGACAGCAAAGTAGCAACTGTTTCAGATCGAATGCACACGGACAGCCCACCAGAGACAATGGCAGGGTACTAAAATAGAACGTCTGACTAAAAAATTTTGTATGATTAATTTAGATCATGTCCATTTTCAACATAAAACAGTCATTTATTTTGTACAAACATTTGGCAATATTTACACGATTGTGCCTTTTTGTAAACACGCTTTGCGTGTATTCGACGCAATTGCGTGGCTCATTTTGCTCGCGCATGCCCAGACAAATTTCCCACCTGTTTGTTGTCGCTATATTATTCTCGCTGTATTATTTTATCGCTATTGACAATATTTTGTTATAGAATTGTTTTGTTCGATATAATAAAACTCTTATTGGATTCATCTTCGCCCAATATGGCAAAATATTAAGTCTCGACTTCAATATTAGGCTCGACTCCTTCTGTCTCGCCCAATATAGAACGGTCTCGACTTAATATTTTGCCATATTGGGCTCAGAAGAATCCAATAATTATAACATATAATATTTGGACTAATAAACTTGTTTTTACAAATATATGTGCATAAGTAAACTCGATTCCATGTATGTTTAATTTTAAAGGAAATTTGACTTAATTTTAACGAAAAAAATAATATTACTAACATCGAGGCTGTTGCAAACAAATGAATTTCAGTTCGCGAAGACAAGTTTCCCGCTCTTTTATAATTTTGAACAAAACTGGTAGAAAAAACTGTATTAATGTCCCAAATTCTTTTCATTACTCTGCCATATCGCTTGTCGTATATGTTTGAAATTGACACTGAAAACATCTGAAAAGGGTTGAAAACCATGAAAAAAGCCATTATTGTCCAATATCGTAAAATATTGGATCGGCACGTGATCCTCTCAACGATTACTGATTGGTTAAGCGCGCGCGAGTGTATAATAATTTGCCTTTTTATATGGACAATGGTGTTTTACTGGAAACTAAAACACTCGTAGAACTCATGCGCCACTACATCCGGGATCAGGTGTACGTATTTTCCGTATTTCACCCCTGCGAGTGACATACGAAGTTCGAAAATTTCCCGCAATTTTTATGGTTGTTGTTTTGAAAATACAAACGGTCTTTGATTCGTATATAAAACGAAAGTAACGTTAGAAAGAAAACGAAAACATTTAAACTTAAATAACTTAACAAAAAGTTAATAAACTTGTTTTCACAAATATGTGTGCATAAATAAACTCAATTCCATGTATGTTTAAAGGAAGTTTGACCTAATGTTAACGAAAAAATAATATCACTGACCTCGACAAGTTTTCCCGCGCATTTACAATTTTGAACAAAACTGGTAGAAAAAACTGTATTAATGCCCCAAATTATTATCTCATATTGACAAAACCAGTTGAAAAAGGTTGAAAAATCACGAAAAAGCCACGATTCGCAACTGTCCAATATGTTCCTGTTCAATATATCGTAAAATGTTGGGCTGGCACCTGACCCTAATAAACACACATGATTGGTTATATAAGTGCGCGTGCGTGTATATAATAATTAATAATTAGACAACGAAGCCGAGTTGTCTATGAGCGAATCCTTGTTGACGACTACTCAGTGTTGCGAACTGTCAAGAATGACTTGAAAAATACAACTTGTGAGTTTTAAAAAAGTTATAAAACATGTCGTAAAACAATATAATAGTAAGAGACCGTTATAGAAGCAAAGTTTGGTTAGTTAAAACTTATTTAAAAGAAGGAAACAAGGCTTAAAAATTCCAAAATTTCGAACACAAAATGGCTTCCCGAATTGTTACTAAATTAGTAAATAAAGTTTACGTTAAAAAGCCGAATAAAAATGCACACACAAAAGAATCCGATTATCCGAATGTCGTTGAAATCTTTAAAATATCTGGAACATAAAGAGGCAAACCATTTCCATAATCTAGTATACATAGACAATAGTTGAGATTAAAATTTAATCGAAAAACTCGACTTAAAAAGGTTCGAAAAGGCGAAAAGAAACTCGGCCAAAATCTCAACATTTAAACGAAAAAACTCTTTAAAATGACAGCTAAATACATGAACTCGTAGCTAAAACAAGCACACACTAAAGAGGTTGAGAAAATATGGGTAAATAGCTACAAAGTATTGTTGAATTTCAACGATTCTGCTTGGAACATTAACAAACATTATTAAATTGTGCGTATATTTTAAAAAATCGCCCGTCACTTTCATGCTCAAAACAACGAGCAAAGACAAAGTTGAGAAAACTTAAAAATTTTACGGCATGTGTCAGCAGTTTCCAAGAGTCTTTGTTTGTGTGTAATCCACGGAACCGAAATTAGGTCATTTTGATAATAGGTCGTGGGCCGACCACATGAAAGTCCTCAAGAAAAGCAGTTACGTTGCCCAAATTTGCAGAATAAAATATTTCGATACAGACTTACGTTTTGAAGTGTGCTGAATTCAATTCTTTTTGTTTCCAAGTCTGAAACCCCGCAGTTTTTATGTAAAATCGCATTGAATTCTATATTATTTGCTGTCAGCATGTTAATTTGTTTCCTGCATGTCACCGGGTATTTTACCCCGTAACCATGACAATAGTGGCGTTGACATGAAAATTTCCCCGGTATCTGCTGCGTTTCCATGACAACAGTCGGCTTGAACGAATCACTAAATTTAAAAACTGTCGACTTCAGTGGCTGCAATTACCAGGTACATCGTCAGAAATAGCTCACGAGAGTCTGAAAATATGTGCGAATGAAGAACTAGATTTTTCTAAGTACTATTTCCATAAGTACTGTTACCGCCAATTTACCGACGTAACAAAGATAAGAAGGGCAGAATCTAAGCAGCAAAAGCTCCTAGCTGTAGAGCAGTCGGAAATAAATCAGTGTGAAGTTGCTACCGCCTCGATTAATCCAAGAAAGCGTACACATTCTGCCATAATATCACAGTTAGTCGAAATTCCTGCGAGAAATAATGAGGTTCTTCCAAATGTATGTATTATATGCAAGAAAGAAAAGATATATGTAAAAGATAAGGTAAGCATTTGGTAGTATAGAAATTATAGTTAAATTTGCCATCCTATTTATTTATATTACATAGCACTTTATAAAAATTGTATATGAATGATATATACTATAATTATTACCTTGCAATATATTAAGCTTGATGTCATGTGCACGACCTAATAATCTTTTTTTTTATTTCAGACAACTCAAAAACGTGTTTTAGCAAAATTGCACACTGCAGAAACAGTTGATGCAGGTTTATTGCGACGTGCTGCAGAACAGAAGAATGATGAGTCAGTACTTCACTATATAAGAGGAAAGGATTGTGTCGCGATTGAAGTCCATTACCATACGAGTTGCTACAAATCATATACACAGTTTCTGTATAAGCGATCTCCAGGACAGGGGCATTTGTATCTAAATGCGTATGAGAAATTTTGCCAGGATGTAATTGTTGAAAAAATGATACAAAAGCATAATGTATACCGGATGACCAAGCTGTTTCAGAAGTTCCTTCATTACGTCAATATGGTAGAGGAAAAAGATGCATCTAATTATAAAGCATCTCGTCTTAAAACGAGGTTAAAAGTTGACTACCCACAACTGGTATTCTTTGCCCCTTCTAAATGCACACAAAGTGAACTTGTTTATGTTGAAGCGGTCTCTGCCGGTGAAGTCTTAGATAATTTACCTGATTCTGCAAGTAATTCTGGGTCTGAATATGAGTTGTATGATGAAGAAGATAATCAACAGACAAATTGTCAACAACAGTCTTCTTTTCAAGTTGAAAATAACATGCACTTGCTTTATAGCGGAGCCATGCTCCTGGAAACATTAATCAAAGGTGCTCCGGAGTTTGATGCACCTTGCCCTCCAACATCTTATGACATTACTCTAGAGAGTGCAAGGAAAATGGTCCCAATTCCACTGTATAATTTCTTAGCATGGGTATTAGGCATGACTGATGATCCAGGATTTGATGACTATGCAAAAGTAACGGCAGAAGAGAATGCCAAATTGCTCTCCCTGGCACAAGATATTATTTATGTTTCACATGCTGGTCGGAAACCAACACCTAAACATTTGGCTCTCAGCATGACAATTCGCCAGATGACAGGATCTTCCTGACTGCTGAAGATTATCCATGGATTCGGGCATTGTGCATCTCATTCAACCACACTGAGGCATGACACAGCTCTTGCAGAATTAAATCTGCAAAGTTCAACAGTGGTGCCTAAAGAAATTCTTCCAAACAAGCATACAACACTAATTTGGGATAATGATGACTTTCAGGAAGAATCTAAATCATCTACGCACATTACTAATGGAATTGCGGTACAAAGAGCTTTGAATGAGGATGTAATTACTATTCCGCCATTAGTAAAGACGAGAAGAAAAAGCTTAGATGATCCATGCTGTGAATTGATGCCATATTCAATAGGAAAGAAAAAGTCCATTGATGTGTTAGAGCAGTGTTCTGATCTTGAATTTGAAGAAGAGTGTCATTCTACTCATCAGATATCTGCAAATAAACTGGATTTGGTATACTGCCTTTTAAAGCTATCCTTCATTGATAATTCAGAGCTTCTTCCTGATTGGACAGGATTCAACACACTGCTATCAAGAAACGATACTTCAGCTTTAAATTTGTCAAGAATAGGTTACCTACCAGTTATTGAAGGATCTCCAACACAGTACACAACAGTTTACACAGTTTTCGTAAAGAGCTTAGAAATAGCTGCCAAGTTAAATCTTGAGTATGTAGTTCTTGTGTTTGATGAGGCCATATATGCAAAGGCCCAACAGATTCGCTGGAAGAATGAAAGTTTCATGGTCAAAACTATTTTGCGTCTTGGTGATTTCCATGCAGTGATGAGCTTTTGTGGAGCGATATCAAGGATCTTTCAAGATGCAGGTTTAAGGGTATGTATATTATAAGCCAATGCATGTGCACATGAGTGTGTATCCATTTAATACTTGTATGTTGTTGTTTTTCATCAGGATGTACTTGTAGAATCTGGTGTTGTGGGACAAAATACTGTTAATGGAGTTATGAGTGGGAAATTCTATAATGGGAGTGTGAGATGTCACAAAATAATGCACGAGGCTTTGGAGATTATCCGTTTCCAATGTTTTATGGACAATTGTTCCCCAGAACGTGCAATGTGAAATTGAATCATTGTTGTGCAACATTAGAGATGCTTTCCTGAATGAAGAATTCTATGACTACCTTGAATCACCAGAACTGAAAGGGATAATTGACGAATATGAAACATTCATTGAAATGGCATCCAAGCAATTTCCAACCTTCGCCCTGTGGTCTACTTACATTGAAATAACAGGTATCTCTGTATCAATGTATGCTAATCTGGATACCTTTATGTAAAATACACTTTTTCGAAAATTTAATATAAAAGAAAGCCAATTATTTTCCTTTTCTAAGCTGTTTGATTATGAAACTCAGACACGTCTTGAAAGCATTTGCTTGAGAAATCAATTTTTTTATCTTTTCTATCTTACAATCCTGTAGAATGCCATACATAAAAATAGTCTTCGTTGCTACTGTACCTACAGTGGAACCCCACACTCAAGGAACAAAAACACACATGCACTATATGCTACTACACTTTGACGAATTTCTACTTTTGTTGACTACTCTAGGCTTGTTGATGAAGTTTATTAGAGCAACACGGGAAAGTGATTGGAATCTCCATTTGTCATCTTTACGATCGATGCTCCCGTTTTTCTTTGCCGCCGACAGAGTAAACTACTCTAGATATGCCACAGCTTACTGGCTAGAAATGATAACACTTGACAAAACTCACCCAGGTTAGATACGAGTGCTATTTTAGATTGATATTTAGTAATATTTTAAGACCCATTGCACCTACTGTATACTGATCCATAGCAAAATTTACAATATATAATACATCATTTTAGCTCATTTGTATGTATACTGCAACGAGTTTAAATAATTCATTTAAACTTGTTCTGTGAAGCTCAAAATCCACAACGGCAAAACCTCTAACTTTAAGCGTGAGAAATGCAAGGACGTGGCAAGCCAAGCTTTTGTTATTATAGTATCAGTTCGCAAACACACATTCATGCTTCCATTTATACTCAGATATGCAAGTCCACTGTGTTTTACTGAACAGTAAATTTATATTTCGCCATGAAGGTGCTGCCAAGAATATTCGCGAAAACTGGACGGTTCAAAGGCAAGATCGCTACGGTTTCTCTGCAATTGCATGTGATCAGGCAATTGAGCAAACTGCGAACAGGGACTCGAAGACCAAGGGTGGCATGATTGGCTTTACGCTAAATCGTGGCGCTGTTCACAGATGGTTCTTATCTCAGTCCGAGAGATCTGCTATTGCTAGACAATGTTTGTTAATGACCAGTGCAACAAATGAGTGCAGGTGTGTTGAATGCAAATATGGAAAATTAAATATTATGCTGTGGAATAAAAAGTATACACTGCACCCTTTTTCGAGGGGTGTATCACTTCAAATAAGTGAAGGACATTTTTGGTATTTAGAAAATGAGTATTTTTTTCGAAGCGTAAGAGATTTTTGAAGTGACACACCCCTCGCTCTGGCTGCATGACTTATGTTACCGTCTTGTGTTGTATTAATTTGGTAAATTTCCATAAATTATATAGAACAAGAAAGAATCTTGATGAACCAAAAAGAAAGTCACACGAAGCTGACGTTCTTAGCGTTATGAATACGATAGAAAACACCATTAATCCATTCGAACTAGACCAAAGCGAGATGGTGCATATAACAAGTGGAATAATTGCAAATGACAAGGTGAAAAATGACCTGCAAAATGTTAAAGCGATAGGTGAGGAGAGATTATCTACTTTTGTGCAGACAAAGTTACTATTTAAAGAACCAGATATTTTTGCAGCAATCCAAAAAACAAAACTGCATACATTTTCATCATTAACGAAACCTGTTTCCACGACTAAAGCTAAGGGCAAGGAAATATCTTTAAAGAGCTCTAGAAATTTGATGGGAAAACTCTTGTTATTGGCAAGAAGTCGAGAAATAGATTTAAAGGAAGTTCTGTCGTTTTCATTGGGTCCGTATCCATTAAGTCTTGCGACAACTGATGGTATCATGGTAAAAACCGTGAAAGCAAACTTGATGCACATCATCGAAGATATGGTAGATGATTCTGTCACTGATGTTATCCCATCAAATGGAGCGCTGATCATTGATGCTATGGCTATGTTTCAATCACTTAGTCAGGTTCCTCTCACGTTTGAAGAGCTTCCTCCGCTTCTCCTTTCTATCCTTATTTCTATGGCAACACGCCTGAATGCAACGAGAGTCGATTTTGTTGTCGATCGTTACCCGAAAGTGAGTATTAAAAATAGCGAACGCAAGAAACGAGCTTCTACAGGAAGTAACATGTTAAAGATTTACGGAAAAAAGCAAAAGACACCAACACAATGGAAGAAATTTCTCAATAATGGCGAAAACAAAGAATCGTTGGCATGCTTCGTGGTCGACGAATGGAAGGAGAGCAAATCCAAGAATTTTAGAGGAATAGTACTTTACGCAACACGAAAGAATCAGTGCTTCAAGTTCCTCCCATCGCATAACGAATCAGAGAAACCCGAATTCGAACAGATTCATGAGTTACACAGTGATCATGAGGAAGCAGATACGCGCTTGTTGCTTCATGCTAATCATGCATCGACCTCTGGCTATACTCATGTTTCTGTGAAGAGCCCGGATACAGATGTATTTGTTCTTCTTGTAGCCAAAGGAAACCATTTAACATCTCAAATGTATTTTGTAACTGGAAACAACGCAAAGTCCAGAATTATTGACATAACAAAGATCGCAAGAAGTTTGGATGACGACATATGTGATTCTTTGATCGGTCTTCATGCATTCACAGGTTTGGAATAATAAAATTATGTGACTGTGTCCCACTCATGGCAATTAAATATCACTTTTCGTCATATCCGTTTTTTATAACAGTGTTGCTATGAGTACGAGGGAACAAATAAAAATATATTCCCATACGGATGCATTCAAATTTGGCTTTGTCCCTATAGGTAAACGATTTGATTATGGGCACACGATGTCGTTTTTCCGGTTTTTATATGTGGTTTGTTACCAAAAGAATAGAATTCCTGCAGCGGTTTAATTGCCTAAAACATCAGAAAAAGGATGCCGTGTGCTCATGGTTTATTTGGGTGGTATAAGACATTGAACATTTGTGCACTAAATGATTTAAAGCATGTATGTTTTATTTAGGATGCGATACAACAAGCGCATTCTATGGGAAAGGGAAGAAAAAGACATGGAAATTGATGGTGGAAAAGAAAATGTTTGATGGTTTTCGACAATTAGGGTCATGCTATTTTCCGTCATCCGAAACATTCCAGCACTTAGAGAAATTTGTTTGTGCGTTATATGGTCAAGATGGAATTAGCCACGTTAACGAGGCTCGGTATCGTTTGTTCAAGCTCGGAAATTTTTCTGATGAAAATCTACCTCCAAATAAAGATTGCCTATATCATCATATCAGACGTGTAAATTACCAAACACTTATCTGGAAAAAGTCGTTTGACGCAGTCATAAACGCGCCTGATCCTGCTGAACATGGATGGGTTATCAACAACGACGAAATTGAGCTCAAATGGATGTCAATTGATGCAGCCCCAGAGGAATTGCTTCAGTTTGTAAATTGCGGTTGCAAAACAGGATGCGAGTCCAATAGATGTGGCTGCAAACGAGCCAATTTACATTGTACTGAACTTTGTAAATGTGAAAATTGCAACAACAGATCCCAAGACTCAGATGATGAAGAAGATATGATCAACAGTAACTACGAGGATGAAAACTTGAGCGATGATGAATAATTTTATCCTACCTTTACTTGTATCCAAAGTTTGCATGGTGCTAATTTTAGCCTGATTAATTAATATTATTGCGTACAGCTGTAAGAATAATCTAAAGGCGCGGACCCGATTAGAAAAATGAACCATTAGAAAAGTGATGATTGGTTGGGGAGGGGGGGGGGAGATTCGTGCAAAGGAAAATAAAAGGAACAAGTACTAGTGCAAAGAGGAAAGCAAAGGAAAATATCTTTAAAGTTCCGAAAAAATTCCAACATCAGACACGGCAGAAAACAAATTAGTGCAATAGGTAACCCCCCCCCACCTCCCCAATCAAGTTCCTAATTTTTTGACATGTAATCATCATTATTTCACATGGACTAAATTTCGGCGAAAAACAGATATTGAAATACAAAAATTATGCAAAATAACATAGCTATTTTCTTGGTATTCTTTGTATCTGGAAAAACTATACACCAAAAGCAGTTTCGGCGGTATTTTGAAAGTAAATTTACATAGCGCGCGAGAGCCTGGTACCGAATATCGCATTTTTGAGTGATGTGTTTTCATTGAGTAATGGCGGTTTGTATAATTTTTGAATTTGAAAATATGAATATTCAATGCGATTTTACATAAAAACTGCGGGGTTTCAGACTTGGGAACAAGAAGAATTGAATTCAGCACACTTCAACACGTAAGTCTATATCGAAATATTTTATTCTGCAAATTTGGGCAACGGCATTAAACGAAAATCACTTGTGGCCCACGGCCTACTTGTCTTCAGCGCGAGGAACCTTGTCCTCAGCGTGAGGAACCTTGTCCTCAGCGTGAGGAACATTGCCCTCAGCGTGAGGAACCTTGAACTCAGCGTGAGGTACCTTGTCCTCAGCGTGAGGAACATTGTCCTTAGCGTGAGAAACCTTGTCGTTAGCGTGAGGAAACTTCATGTCCTCAGCGCGAGGAACATTGTCCTCATCGTTATGAACCTTGTCCTCAGCGTGAAGAACGTGAGGAACCTAGTCCTCAGCTTGAGGAACTTTTCCTCAGTGTGAGTAACCTTGTCCTCAGCGTTAGACACGTTGTTAGGAACCTTGTCCTGAGCGTTAGGAACCTTGTCCTAAGCGTGAGGAACCTTGCCCTCAGCGTGAAGAACGTGACGAACTTTGTCCTCAGCTTGAGGAACCTTGTCCTCAGCGTGAGGAATCTTGTCCTAAGCGTGAGGAATCTTGTCCTCAGCGTAAAGAACGTGAGGAACCTGGTGCTTAGCGGAAGGTACCTTGTCCTCAGCGAGAGGAACCTTGTCCTCAGCGTGAGTAACCTTGTCCTACGCGTTAGAAACCTTGTTAGAAACCTTGACCTCAGCATTAGGAACCTTGTCCTAAGCGTGAGGAACCTTTCCCTCAGCGTAAAGAACGTGAGGAAAGTTGTCCTCAGCTTGAGGAACCTTGTCCTCTGCATGAGGAGCATTGCCCTCAGCGTGAGGAACATTGTCCTCAGCGTGAGGAACTTTCTCCTGAGCGTGAGGAGCATTGTCGACAGCGTGACGAACCTTGTCCTTAGCGTGAGGAACCTTGTCGTCAGCGTGAGGTACCTTGTCCTCAGCGTGAGGAACCTTGTCCTCAGCGTGAGAAACCTTGTCCTCAGCGTGAGGAACCTTGTCTTCAACGCGAGGAACCTTGTCTTCAGCGCGAGGAACCTTGTCCTCAGCGTGAGGAACCTTGTCCTCAGCGTGAAGAACATCAGGAACCTAGTCCGCAGCTTGAGGAACCTTGTCCTCAGCGTGAGTAACCTTGTCCTCAGCGTTAGAAACGTTGTTAGGAACCTTGTCTTCGGCGTGAGGAACCTTGTCCTCAGCGTGAGGTACCTTGTCCTCAGCGTGAGGAACCTTGTCCTCAGCGTGAGGAACCTTGTCTTCAGCGCGAGGAACCTTGTCTTCAGCGCGAGGAACCTTGACCTCAGCGTGAGGAACCTTGTCCTCAGCGTGACGAACCTTGTCCTCAGCGTAAAGAACGTGAGGATCCTGGTGCTTAGCGGAAGGTACCTTGTCGTCAGCGAGAGGAACCTTGTCCTCAGCGTGAGTAACCTTGTCCTAAGCGTTAGAAACCTTGTTAGAAACCTTGACCTCAGCGTTAGGAACCTTGTCCTAAGCGTGAGGAACCTTGCCCTCAGCGTAAAGAACGTGAGGAAAGTTGTCCTCAGCTTGAGGAACCTTGTCCTCAGCGTGAGGAGCATTCCCCTCAGCGTGAGGAACATTGTCCTCAGCGTGAGGAACATTCTACTGAGCGTGAGGAGCATTGTCGTCAGCGTGAGGAACCTTGTCCTTAGCGTGAGCAACCTTGTCGCCAGCGTGAGGTACCTTGTCATCAGCGTGAGGAACCTTGTCCTCAGCGTGAGAAACCTTGTCCTCTGCGTTAGGAACATTGTCCTCAGCGTGAGGAACTTGTCCTGAGCATGAGGAATCTTGTCCTCAGCGTGAGGAACATTGTCCTTAGCGTGAGGACCTTGTACTGAGCGTGAGGAACCTTGTCCTCAGCGTGAAGAACATGAGGAACCTAGTCCTCAGCTTGAGGAACCTTGTCCTCAGCGTGAGTAACCTTGTCCTCAGCGTTAGAAACGTTGTTAGGAACCTTGTCCTCGGCGTGAGGAACCTTGTACTCAGCGTGAGGTACCTTGTCTTCAGCGTCAGAAAACTTGTCCTCAGCGTGAGGAACCTTGTCTTCAGCGCGAGGAACCTTGTCTTCAGCGCGAGGAACCTTGTCCTCAGCGTGAGCAACCTTGTCCTCAGCGTGAGGAAAATTGCTCAAAGCGTGAGGAACATTGTCGTCAGCGTGAGGTACCTTGTCCTCAGCGTGAGGAACCTTGTCCTCAGCGTCAGAAGCCTTGTCCTCAGCGTGAGGAACCTTGTCCTCACCGCGAGGAACATTGTCCTTATCGTTATGAACCTTGTCCTCAGCGTGAAGAACGTGAGGAACCTAGTCCTCAGCGTGAGAAACCTTGTCCTCAGCGTGAGGAACCTTGTCCTCAGCGCGAGGAACATTGTCCTCAGCGTTATGAACCTTGTCCTCAGCGTGAAGAACATGAGGAACCTGGTCCTCAGCTTGAGGAACCTTGTCCTCAGCGTGAGTAAGCTTGTCCTCAGCGTTAGAAACGTTGTTAGGGACCTTGTCCTCAGCGTTAGGAACCTTGTCCTAAGCGTGAGGAACTTTCCCCTCAGCGTGAGGAACCTTGTCCTCAGCGTGAGGTACCTTGTCCTCAGCGTGAGGAACCTTGTCCTCAGCGTGAGGAACCTTGTCCTCAGCGTGAGGAACCTTGTCTTCAGCGCGAGGAACCTTGTCTTCAGCGCGGGGAACCTTGTCCTCAACGTGAGGAACCTTGTCCTCAGCGTGAGAGCCTTCTCCTCAGCGTGAGGTACCTTGTGTTTAGCGTGAGGAACCTTGTCTTCAGCGTGAGTAACCTTGTCTTCAGCGCGAGGAACCTTGTCTTCAGCGCGAGGAACCTTCTCCTCAGCGTGAGGAACCTTGTCCTCAGCGTGAGGAACATTGCCCTCAGCGTGAGGAACCTTGCCTCAGCGTGAAGAACGTTAGGAATCTAGTCCTCAGCTTGAGGAACCTTGTCCTCAGCGTGAGTAACCTTGTCCTCAGCGTTAGAAACGTTGTTAGGAACCTTGTCCTAAGCGTGAGGAAGCTGGCCCTCCGCATGAAGAACGTGACGAACTTTGTCCTCAGCTTGAGGAACCTTGTCCTCAGCGTGAGGTACCTTGTCCTCAGCGTGAGGAACCTTGTCCTCAGCGTGAGGAACCTTGTCTTCAGCGCGCGGAACCTTGTCTTCAGCGTCAGGAACATTGTCCTCAGCGTGAGGAACCTTGTCCTCAGCGTGAGGAACATTACCCTCAGCGTGAGGAACCTTGTCCTCAGCGTGAGGTACCTTGTCCTCAGCGTGAGGAACCTTGTCCTCAGATTGAGAAACCTTGTCCTCAGCGTGAGGAACCTTGTCCTCAGCGCGAGGAACATTGTCCTCATCGTTATGAACATTGTCCTCAGCGTGAAGAACGTGAGGAACCTAGTCCTCAGCTTGAGGAACCTTGTCCTCAGCGTGAGTAACCTTGTCCTCAGCGTTAGAGAGGTTGTTAGGAAACTTGTCCTCAGCGTTAGGAACCTTGTCCTAAGCATGAGGAACCTTGCCCTCAGCGTGAAGAACGTGACGAACTTTGTCCTCAGCTTGAAGAACCTTGTCCTCAGCGTGAGGAATCTTGTCCTCAGCGTAAGGATCCTCGTCCTCAGCGTAAAGAACGTGAGGAACCTGGTGCTTAGCCGAAGGTACATTGTCCTCAGCGAGAGGAACCTTGTCCTCAGCGTGAGTAACCTTGTCCTAGGCGGTAGAAACCTTGTTCTAACAAGGTTTCTACCGCTTAGGACTAGGTTACTCACGCTGAGGACAAGGTTCCTCACGCTTAGGACAAGGTTCCTAATGCTGAGGTCAAAGTTTTTAAACTTTGACCTCAGCATTAGGAACCTTGTTCTAAGCGTTAGGAACCTTGCCCTCAGCGTAATGAAGATGAGGAAAGTTGTCCTCAGCTTGAGGAACCTTGTCCTCAGCGTGAGGAGCATTGCCCTCAGCGTGAGGAACATTCTCCTCGGCGTGAGGAATTTTCTGCTGAGCGTGAGGAGCATTGTCGTCAGCGTGAGGTAACTTGTCCTTAGCTTGAGGAACCTAGCTTGTCCTCAGCGTGAGGTACCTTGTCCTCAGTGAGAGGAACTTTGTCCTCAGCGTGAGGTACCTTGTCCTCAGCGTGACTAACCTTGTCCTCAGCGTGACGAAGATTGGCCTCAACGTGAGGAACCTTGTACTCAGCTTGAGGTACCTTGTCCTCAGCGTCAGGAAACTTTTCCTCAGCGTGAGGAACCTTGTCTTCAGCGCGAGGAACCTTGTCTTCAGCGCGAGGAACCTTGTCTTCAGCGTGAGCAACCTTGTCCTCAGCGTGAGGAAAATTGCTCTCAGCGTGAGGAACATTGTCGTCAGTGAGGTACCTTGTCCTCAGCGTGAGGAACCTTGTCCTCAGCGTCAGAAACCTTGTCCTCAGCGTGAGGAACCTTGTCCTCAGCGCGAGGAACATTGTCCTCATCGATATGAACGTTGTCCTCAGCGTGAAGAACGTGAGGAACCTAGTCCTCAGCTTGAGGAACCTTGTCCTCAGCGTGAGTAACCTTGTCCTCAGCGTTAGAAACGTTGTTAGGAACTTTGTCCGCGGCGTGAGGAACCTTGTACTCAGCGTGAGGTACCTTGTCCTCAGCGTCACGAAACTTGTCCTCAGCGTGAGGAACCTTATCTTCAGCGCGAGGAACCTTGTCTTCAGCGCGAGGAACCTTGTCCTCAGCGTGAGCAACCTTGTCCTCAGCGTGAGGAAAATTGCTCTCAGCGTGAGGAACATTGTCGTCAGCGTGAGGTACCTTGTCCTCAGCGTGAGGAACCTTGTCCTCAGCGTCAGAAACCTTGTCCTCAGCGTGAGGAACCTTGTCCTCAGCGCGAGGAACATTGTCCTCATCGTTATGAACCTTGTCCTCAGCGTGAAGAACGTGAGGAACCTAGTCCTCAGCGTGAGAAACCTTGTCCTCAGCGTGAGGAACCTTGTCCTCAGCGCGAGGAACATTGTCCTCAGCGTTATGAACCTTGTCCTCAGCGTGAAGAACATGAGGAACCTGGTCCTCAGCTTGAGGAACCTTGTCCTCAGCGTGAGTAAGCTTGTCCTCAGCGTTAGAAACGTTGTTAGGGACCTTGTCCTCAGCGTTAGGAACCTTGTCCTAAGCGTGAGGAACCTTCTCCTCAGCGTGAGGAACATTGTCCTCAGCGTGACGTACCTTGTCCTCAGCGTGAGGAACCTTGTCCTCAGCGTGAGGAACCTTGTCTTCAGCGCGAGAAACCTTGTCTTCAGCGTGAGGAACCTTGTCCTCAGCGTGAGGTACCTTGTTTTTCAGCGTGAGGAACCTTGTCCTCAGCGTGAGGAACCTTGTCCTCAGCGTGAGGAACCTTGTCTTCAGCGCGAGGAACCTTGTCTTCAGCGCGGGGAACCTTGTCCTCAACGTGAGGAACCTTGTCCTCAGCGTGAGAGCCTTCTCCTCAGCGTGAGGTACCTTGTCCTCAGCGTGAGGAACCTTGTCTTCAGCGTGAGGAACCTTGTCTTCAGCGCGAGGAACCTAGTCTTCAGCGCGAGGAACCTTCTCCTCAGCGTGAGGAACCTTGTCCTCAGCGTGAGGAACATTGCCCTCAGCGTGAGGAACCTTGTCCTCAGCGTGAAGAACGTTAGGAATCTAGTCCTCAGCTTGAGGAACCTTGTCCTCAGCGTGAGTAACCTTGTCCTCAGCGTTAGAAACGTTGTTAGGAACCTTGTCCTCAGCGTTAGGAACCTTGTCCTAAGCGTGAGGAAGCTGGCCCTCAGCGTGAAGAACGTGACGAACTTTGTCCTCAGCTTGAGGAACCTTGTCCTCAGCGTGAGGTACCTTGTCCTCAGCGTGAGGAACCTTGTCCTCAGCGTGAGGAACCTTGTCTTCAGCGCGCGGAACCTTGTCTTCAGCGTGAGGAACATTGTCCTCAGCGTGAGGAACCTTGTCCTCAGCGTGAGGAACATTACCCTCAGCGTGAGGAACCTTGTCCTCAGCGTGAGGTACCTTGTCCTCAGCGTGAGGAACCTTGCCTTCAGCGTGAGAAACCTTGTCCTCAGCGTGAGGAACCTTGTCCTCAGCGCGAGGAACATTGTCCTCATCGTTATGAACCTTCTCCTCAGCGTGAAAAACGTGAGGAACCTAGTCCTCAGTTTGAGGAACCTTGTCCTCAGCGTGAGTAACCTTGTCCTCAGCGTTAGAAACGTTGTTAGGAACCTTGTCCCCGGCGTGAGGAACCTTGTACTCAGCTTGAGGTACCTTGTCCTCAGCGTCAGGAAACTTTTCCTCAGCGTGAGGAACCTTGTCTTCAGCGCGAGGAACCTTGTCTTCAGCGCGAGGAACCTTGTCTTCAGCGTGAGCAACCTTGTCCTCAGCGTGAGGAAAATTGCTCTCAGCGTGAGGAACATTGTCGTCAGTGAGGTACCTTGTCCTCAGCGTGAGGAACCTTGTCCTCAGCGTCAGAAACCTTGTCCTCAGCGTGAGGAACCTTGTCCTCAGCGCGAGGAACATTGTCCTCATCGATATGAACGTTGTCCTCAGCGTGAAGAACGTGAGGAACCTAGTCCTCAGCTTGAGGAACCTTGTCCTCAGCGTGAGTAACCTTGTCCTCAGCGTTAGAAACGTTGTTAGGAACTTTGTCCGCGGCGTGAGGAACCTTGTACTCAGCGTGAGGTACCTTGTCCTCAGCGTCACGAAACTTGTCCTCAGCGTGAGGAACCTTATCTTCAGCGCGAGGAACCTTGTCTTCAGCGCGAGGAACCTTGTCCTCAGCGTGAGCAACCTTGTCCTCAGCGTGAGGAAAATTGCTCTCAGCGTGAGGAACATTGTCGTCAGCGTGAGGTACCTTGTCCTCAGCGTGAGGAACCTTGTCCTCAGCGTCAGAAACCTTGTCCTCAGCGTGAGGAACCTTGTCCTCAGCGCGAGGAACATTGTCCTCATCGTTATGAACCTTGTCCTCAGCGTGAAGAACGTGAGGAACCTAGTCCTCAGCGTGAGAAACCTTGTCCTCAGCGTGAGGAACCTTGTCCTCAGCGCGAGGAACATTGTCCTCAGCGTTATGAACCTTGTCCTCAGCGTGAAGAACATGAGGAACCTGGTCCTCAGCTTGAGGAACCTTGTCCTCAGCGTGAGTAACCTTGTCCTCAGCGTTAGAAACGTTGTTAGGAACCTTGTCCTCAGCGTTAGGAACCTTGTCCTAAGCGTGAGGAACCTTGTCCTCAGCTTGAGGAACCTTGTCCTCAGCGTGAGGTACCTTGTCCTGAGCGTGTGGAACCTTGTCCTCAGCGTGAGGAACCTTGTCTTCCGCGCGAGAAACCTTGTCTTGAGCGTGAGGAACCTTGTCCTCAGCGTGAGGTACCTTGTTTTTCAGCGTGAGGAACCTTGTCCTCAGCGTGAGGAACCTTGTCCTCAGCGTGAGGAACCTTGTCTTCAGCGCGAGGAACCTTGTCTTCAGCGCGGGGAACCTTGTCCTCAACGTGAGGAACCTTGTCCTCAGCGTGAGAGCCTTCTCCTCAGCGTGAGGT
>CACRXK020000296.1:56696-90880 GCA_902702795.2 Paramuricea clavata
TGTATATAATAAAACAGTTATTCCATTCACTCTCGTCGAATATGAGCGATAGCCGATTCGGCGCTACGCGCCTCATCGGCTATCAGCTCATATTCGACACGAGTTCGTAGAATAACTGTTAATTAGCATAAACCTACTAGCTATAGTAGGCTATCTTGTATCGTGCATTCTGATTGGCTAAGCTACTAGTAGGCTATTAGTGATAGTCTACTAGTAGCAACAAGCGGCGAAGGGCGCGAGAATCAATGGCCGATTTTAAGTATTACAAGCTGTATTTAAAGGGAAAAAGCTTATCAAAATGGCCTAATTTTGGTTCTAAATTACACACGAACAAAGACTCTTTGAAACTGCTAACACATGCGGTAAAATATTTAAGTTTTCTCAACTTTACTCGTTGTTTTGAGCATGAAAGTGACAGGCAATTTTTTAAGTACGGTTTAATAAACGAGTAGGAGTGTTTTATCACATATAAAACGCGAGGCGCAGCCGAGCGTTTTATATGTGATAAAACACGAACTACGAGTTTATTAAACAGCTTCAAGAACGTCTCAGTTAGATCACGGTATTGGCGAAATAATTTTCCAAAATAACTTTGTATTAGCTGAGAAAATACAAGTTGAAATTTGAAGCGTGTTTTATCACATATAAAGACACGCCACGCTTATGATTTCTCTTTGTGTTTTCCTCATGAATTATTAATGAGTTTTTGAAATATATGCACAATGTTTTGTTAATATTCCAAGCAGAATCGTTGACATTCAACAATACTTTGTAGCTATTTATCCATATTTTCTCAACCTCTTTAGTGTGTGCTTGTTTTACGTACGAGTTCATGTATTTAGCTATCATTTTAAAGAGATTTTTTCGTTTAAATGTTGAGATTTTGGCCGAGTTTGTTTTTCGCCTTTTTAAGTCGAGTTCTTCAATTAAATCTTAATCTAAACTATTGTCTATGTATACTAGATTATGGTTTGCCTCTTTCTGTTCCAGATATTTTAAAGATTTCAACGACATTCGGATAATCGGATTCTTTTGTGTGTGCATTTTTATTCGGCTTTTTAACGTAAACTTTATTTACTAATTTAGTAACAATTCGGGAAGCCATTTTGTGTTCGAAATTTTGGACTTTTTAAGCCTTGTTTCCTTCTTTTAATTAACCAAACTTTGCTTGTATAACGGTCTCTTACTATTATACTGTTTTACGACATGTTTTTTAAGTTTGGAGTTCGCAACACTGAGTAGCTGTCAACAAAGCCGAGGCGAAATGTCGCCAAAGAAAGCCATTTAAACGCTCATTTCGTTAATTATTTTACATAAAAATCAAGTCAAAAATTCCGTTTTCTTTATGTGGTTTATACTAAAACAATTAGACAACTCGTTGTCTCTGAACGAATAGTCACTTCGGCTTCGCCTCGTTGACTATTCGCTCATAGATAACTCGGCTTCGTTGTCTAATTGTTAATTATCCATATAGTATTTTAAGTGTCACTCGCGTCAAATTTTTTTATTTTCTCTAACGAAAATACTCTTAAAACTGTATAGTAACTTCTTTTGAAGATTTTTGTTTCCATGCTTAATTCTTGCGATTTTGTTTGTAACAATGTGACGTCATTGACTCAATTGCATATATAATGAGATATCAGTAATTGTTTTGTATCTTTGCTATTTTTGATGGTTTGTTTAAAAAACTGGTATGCTTAATGATGTAGGTTAAATTAGCTAACGCGCCGCATCTTTGGAAAGATTTTGATAATAAAATAGCAAAGATGCACAACAATTACTGGCATCTCATTATATATGTAATTGAGTCAATGACGTCACATGGTTACAAACAAATGAAATATCTCAAGAATTAAGCATGTGAACAAAAATCTTCAAAACAAGTTACTATGCATTTTAAAGAGCATTTTCGTTTAATAAGAAAATAAAAATTTTGATGGGAGTGCCATTTTAAATTTTTCAGAGAGATGACGTGTTCTATTTGCAAGCCATGCGAAGCACCCGAAACATGTCAAAATCACACATGAACACGGTATATGAGCCATGTTCAGTTGAAGATTAAAATGTGGTAACCTAAATCTAAAACTATGCTAGTTTTTTAGAGCCCCGTGTTATTTCGATGTTTAGCTCATAAGGGGCATAGTATAGTATAGTATAGTATAGTAAATAGTATAGTAAAACTTTATTTAATCATGCTTCCCTCATCACCCATGGATGATTTTCATGAGGGGCGTCACACAAATTACATTCTAAAAACTAATATAAATTAAATATGAAATAGAATAACATAGAATAACAAATACGTAGATAAAAAAAGTTAAAAACCCAAGACTATTCGATGCCTGACTCTGTAGCACACATTATTTTATCAAATTTTTGAAGCTACTTAAAGATTCTGTTTGCTTTGCCTGCGTAGGTAAACTATTCCATAGAACAGACCCGGTATATCCAAAACTCTTTTTTAAATATTCAGTACGTGGTTTAGGAACTGAAAGATTTATATCAGCATTTCTGAGATTATAATTAGTACTAAGATTTATGTCCCTTGTTACAAATTTATCCCTACTGTGGCGATGTTACGCCGTAGATGGTATGGTATGGTAAAACTTTCATGAGGGGCGTCACACAATAACTATTTACGAATTAAAGAACATACACATTAAACTATATACAAGTTAAACTATATAGAAAAACAAGGAAGCAAAGGATGTCATTGATAGGGAAGGAATTATATAAAAACTTAACAATTGGTGCGATCCAAAGGAGGTGTTCATGCCTGACGTATTTTTCTTTTAAAAGAAGAAAGGGTTTCAGAATTTTTTGAATCCTCAGAAAGATGATTCCATTGCATGGCACCACTATATCGAAAAGTTTTCTTTAAAAATTCACTATTAGGCTTAGGTAAGCATAGGCCTGTATCACTGCTACGCAAATCATAATTAGACTGGGTTGTGTTTCTTTTGCAGAAACACTCGTTTAGATTAGGGGCAGTGTGGTTATTAAGTATTTTGTACATCATTATTAATTTATTTTCTAAACGTTTCACATCAAGTGTTTGCCAACCGAGAGCATCCAAAACATCAGTAGACCTATTATCATAACTGGCTCCTGCAATCACTCTAGCGGCACGGGATTGAAATTTTTGTAGTTTATCTTGAAGTGTTTTTCCACAGGTATCCCACAGAGGGGAACAATAGTGGTGGGACGAAGGGCTTTATACGTTTCATAACCCCAATTCCAGCACTGACTTTAGAACATATCGAATCGATGTGTGCATCCCAAGTAAATTTTTCGTCAATGTCCATCCCTAAACATGTATATTTGCTGGTTCGAGGCACTGGGGTATTATTCATCAATATTGGCGTATTTCCAATTTTATTGATGAAGTTAAGATGAAGCAATAAACATGACTTTTGTTTTGGTGAGATGATGTTGAAGCTTATTTTTAAAAGCCACCTCTGAATATTATTTAGACCACCATTTAAATTTTCAGCTAATGTCTCAAAATCATATGAGGAAGACGAAATTTGAGTACCATCTGCATAGAGATATAGAGATACGGAGTTGTTTTTTTCAAATGATCTGGCATATCGTTTACATAAAGTAAAAATAACAATGGTCCTAGAATTGAACCCTGGGGGACATCGCATCTTATTTTCTTTGGTAAAGATGTGTGGCCATTTATCAAGCAAACTTGCTCTCTATTCGTTAGGTAGGACTCAAACCATTTCAGTTCAATATCATGTATTCCAAATTGATTTTTTAGCTTTCTCAATAAAATCTTATGGTTAATAGAATCAAACGCTTTACGAATATCCAAAAATACTACTCCATTTATTTTGCCTTTATCCATATCACTTAGCCATTGGTCACACATCTGAATAAGCGCGCCCACAGTTCCACGTTTTGGTCGAAATCCTGATTGAGATTTTGATAATAGCGAGTTTTCATTCAGATATTTATATATTTGAGTAAACACTTCTCTTTCGAATACTTTGCTTATAATGGGCAGAATCGAAATTGGACGGTAATTTTCACACTTTTTTCGGTCTTCTGATATATAAATCGAAGATACTCGAGCTAATTTCCAGTCGTTTATGTAAATAAACTCAGATACTCAGCTGCTAAGTTTATTCCTATATTCGTAAAACAATCATTAAAAGATTCAGCAATAACTTTATCATCAGAAACAATTGTATCATTAATTAAAAGCTCTTTAACGCTCGGCGATTTACGTTTTCGTCCCGAATTGGCATTTATCAAGGACCGGCTTTTTTAAACATTTTTAGAAAGTGTACAATGCTCAGTTTTCTCACAACTAAAATATTTTGACTTTGCCCTACGGATCTCGATGTTCACGTTATTGCGCTCAGATTTATATAACAACCATTGCGACTGAGAATGGTGTTGTATTGCTTGCTTTTCGTGGAAATCCTCTTTCTCATACGCTGTTTAACTTGGGGGGTAATCCATGGTATGACGTTCTGCCTCAACCTCTTCTGCCGTAGATGTAGCCGGAAAGAGGGGGGGGGGGCGAAATTATGAGGCCCCTTGGAAAATGATTGACCAGTACGAAGCATGCAATATCTTTCCATTTCTTGTAATGTAAATTTATGTGATTTATGAGTGATAATTTCAAATCACAAAAACACATTAAATAGCCCCCAAATGCCACTCTACTGACTCTGGATTCAATAAATTTTCCCGGAGGAGCATTGTCCCCGAACTCTTTAAACGTCCAAGGTGCGATATATTATGCGCTTCTATACCAGGAGTGTTTTTACCTCAATTTCATTATTATTCTTGCAGCAATATTCTGCAGTTTTTGAAGTCTGCTAGAGAGCCCCTCACCGAGGGTATCCCATACCTCACTACAATAGTCAAAATGAGGACGTACTAAAGCATTATAAATAGAAGACAGAGTTCCTCTGTCAACAGAATCACGGATTCTTCGCATACCATAGCTCCAATTCCAGACGCAACCTATTTAACTACATTTTCAATGATTTTCATATAAACAGCCTACGATGGCCGAAAAGGGCCATGACTATAAACATTCGACGGGTTTTTTAGTATTACACTCGATGTTTTTTTTCTTCAAAATTACACTCGTCGTTTTTTTCTTCAGAATTACACACGACGTTTTTTCAATGCAATAATTACACGCGACGTCCGGCTTTTCCACAAATTACACTCGCCGTTTTTTAGAGTTAGTTTTAAACTGAGGGCTTCAGGTCGGATGAAAATGGGAGCAACTGATACTGCGGATTCAGGTTGAGTGTTTAATGACGTCACGATCATGTGAACGTTGAAACAGAAAAACGCGGGTGTTGTCGAGTGGCAAATTACTTGTTGCTATGAGAGAATGTCTGTAAACAAACGATTTTTAAAATGCGGCGCGCAAGCGAATATGGTAGATTATTTATGCCCGGGAAACCTTTATCCGAAGACTAAGGTTGTTAACCTTTATCCGAAGACTAAGGTTGTTGGACTTAAAGGTCAGCGTTCGAAGTAGAAGATGGCGGTGAATTTTGTTGCTCTGCAAAATTCGCAATTTTGACTGCTAATACACAAATATTTTGATGTCTATATGTTTGTGTCGTTTGTGTAAGTCTTTAATTCTATCATGTCAGCAAAATCTATTAATTTGGAGGAGTTTAGATCCTTATTGGATGAAAAATTAGTTCCGTTGAAGTCTGAAATTTCTGAACTAAATTCGAAATTCGAAGAGATGAGATCATTTATTGATATGACGAATGAGAAATATGAAGAAGTAATGAGCATGTTAGGCGAACGAGATGTTGAGAGAAAACAAATAATATCCGAGAATAAAATTTTGAAATCAACTGTCCAAATGATGGAAAGTCATGTGAAACAGTTCAGGGAATCGATCAATAAAATGGAACAATATTCGAGAAGGGAGAGCCTTGAGATTAAAGGCATACCGGTTACGAAAGATGAAAATACTGATGAGTTGGTAACAAAGGTTGGCGAGTATAATATAGTTAATAAGCTCATTGTTGTTTTGTTGCCTTGGCGCGCAGGTGGACCGCGTGCGGGGTCTGAGACTAAGACTTTTTGGCGCCAATAGATATAGTTTTATTAGTTAGTTTTGCATGTGCATATATACGAGAGGTTTTCAATAAAAGTGTTTAACTGCAACATTACATCTGGCGACGAGGAAACACGATCGAAACCCGCAACGATCACACAAGCATACAAGAAGTGAACCAGCCGAAGTATACCCAAAACAACACACTGTCAAGAGTATAGACAACGTACCGCGATCAGACAAGACAAGTAATATATATCGCAGAATTCTAGTATTTATAACTCACCTCAACCATGGCTTCGCTCCCAGATTTTCCACCGTTTAATGTACACGAGGACTCTAATGCTGGCCCAAGATGGAAAAAGTGGCTCACGAGATTCGAACGGCTACTTTGCGGACTTAACATCACAGCTGATAAAAGAAAAACAGCTTTGCTCTTGCACTACGCTGGCCCTGATGTCGATGATATCTACGATACTCTGCCGACTAGCAGCAACGAAGACTACAAAACCGTAGTGGAAAAGCTCAACCAGTACTTCTCACCTCAAACTAATGTGGCTTTCGAAGTTTTTAACTTCCGCCAAGCGAAACAGAAACCCGACGAGTCTCTTGATTCTTATCATACTCGATTACGCCATCTTTCTCAAACGTGCGAATTTAGCGACCCCGCTAAAGAGATCAAAGACCATATTATTTTGACCTGTACGTCCAACTCTTTACGCCGACGAGCCCTTCGTGACAATCTTGATCTACCGAACCTGATGAAGACCGGCAGAGCCATCGAACTAAGCGAAAAACAAGCCAGCCAAGTCGAGCAACAAGAATTCTCAAGCGTCAATTCAGTTCGTCACGGAAATATACAACAGCCAAATACGGAAGCCACAGGCCCCCCAAGATCGCGTTTTGAGAACCAACGATTACGTAATTTCAGAGGCGCTGAGCAATCTCGTGCCAGAGAAACCTGTGGAAACTGCGGTGGGACATACCCGCATATCAGAGTTTGCCCAGCAAGAGGCAAGGACTGCAAATCTTGTGGGAAAATCGGACATTTTGCCCGGGTTTGCCGCACCAAACCCCCATCATCACAGCATGTAAAGAATGTCACCCATACCCGCCCCCAGTCTCCACCCGATTCTGACTCCGAACCAGACTATGCTTTCACAATCGCAAATCTCTCTGGAACACCCGCATCACCAAAGTGCCACGTAAACATTGCAGGGCACAGCGTATCCGTCATGATAGACTCTGGCGCTTCTGTCAATATCCTCGATGATGCCACCTTTAACAAAATTACCCGCAACAAAGGAATCAGTCTTGAACAAACAAACCACAAAATTTATTCCTATGGATCACTACGTCCACTACCACTAAAAGGAGTTATCAAAACCAACATTTCCACTGATTCTAAGCACCTTTCTGCCCAATTCCATGTAGTTCACGGGAACTCTGGAAATCTGCTAAGCTACACCACCGCCTGCCAACTCAACTTGCTCAAAGTTACGATCAACAGCACTACCCATCACATACCATCAACTAATCAGTATCCCCCAGAGTTCGAATGCCTCTTCTCTGGCATTGGAAAGCTAACTGGTAAAACTGTTAAACTGCACATTGATCCTGATGTTTCCCCCAAACAACAACCCCACCGTCGAATCCCATTCCACGTTCGATCTGATGTCGAGAAAGAGCTCAAACGGCTTGAAGAGTTAGATATCATCGAAAAGGTTGATGGACCAACACCATGGATCAGTCCCATTGTGGTCGTCCCGAAAAAGTCGGGCGAAGTCCGAATATGTATTGATATGCGTGAGGCCAACCAAGCGGTCAAACGAGAAAAACATTTGATGCCCACAATCGATGACCTGGTAGCTGATTTAAATGGTGCAGCCGTGTTTACAACTTTGGATCTATCCTCTGGCTACCATCAACTTGAACTTGCAGAAGAAAGCCGGCACATCACCACGTTCAGCACACACCTCGGCCTTCGAAGGTACAAACGACTTCTGTTCGGCATCAATGCCGCCTCTGAGATCTTCCAAAACACCATTGAAGAGCTGCTGACTGGCCTACCAGGCTGTAAGAACATATCCGATGATATAATCGTTTTTGGCAAAGATCAAGCCACTCATGATGCCAACCTCCGTCAAGTCCTTGAAAGGCTAAAGTCCCACAACCTTCGCTTAAACAAAGAGAAGTGCCACTTTTCGAAATCGGAAGTAATGTTCTATGGTCACATTTTCAGCGCGGAAGGACTACGCCCCGACCACAAGAAGGTTGAAGCTATCCAGAATGCCACACCTCCGCGTAGTTCAAGTGAAGTCAAATCTCTCCTCGGAATGGCCCAGTACCTGTCACGCTACATACCCGGTTATGCTGATATCACAGCTCCTTTGCGTGCCTTGACAAAAGACGACGCAACCTGGAAATGGGAAGAAATCGAGCAAGCAGCCCTTGACAAACTCAAGAAAGCTTTCACTGACAACCAAGTCATGTCATACTTCGATCCTCACCAAGCCACAGAAGTGATTGTTGATGCAAGCCCTGTTGGTCTTGGTGCACTGCTAGTCCAAAACGACAAAGTTATCTGCTATGCCAGCCGCGTCCTGTCTGATGTCGAAACTAGATACTCTCAGACTGAGAAAGAAATGCTCGCAGTAGTTTGGGCCGTTGAGCACTTCCACCTTTACCTATATGGTGCTCAATTTACCATCATAACCGATCATCAGCCCCTCATTGGTATCTTTCGCAGTCATAAAGCCACCTCCGCGCGAATTGATCGCTGGAAGCTTCGTTTAATGCCTTACAACTATCATCTTGTCTACAAACCTGGTAAAGATGAGAAAAACCCAGCTGACTTCCTTAGCCGACACCCAAACTGCTCAGAGCCCCAACCGGAAAGCGTTGCTGAAGAATACGTTAACTATGTAATTGCCAATGCCGTGCCCACCGCCATGACCCTTCAAGAAATCCAGCTTGAAACATCAGTTGATGACACAATGCAAATGGTCATTCAAGCCATCGAAACCAACAATTGGTCGGATCCGTCCACGACAGAATACAAGAAAGTGAGTGACGAACTGTCAGTACATAAAGGAATTATACTTCGTGGACACCGAATCGTAATGCCCACCTCCTTAAGACGCCGGACAATCCATCTCGCACACATTGGTCATCAAGGAATCATTAAAACCAAACGCCTACTCCGCTCGAAAGTCTGGTTTCCTAACATCGACAAGATGGTCGAAGAAACCATTCAGAATTGCCTCCCCTGCCAGGCTGCTACTTCGGGCAACCACCCTCCACCTGAGCCACTCAAGATGACCCAGCTGCCATCCGCACCTTGGAAAGAAGTTGCAATGGATTTCCTGGGCCCTTTTCCAACCGGCGAATACCTCCTAGTCGTAATCGATGCGTTTAGTCGGTTCCCCGAAGTTGAAGTACTCACCACGGTTTCCGCAAAAGCTGTCCTTCCAAAGTTGGATGCAATATTTTCACGACAAGGCCTTCCAGAAGTTCTGAAAAGCGACAATGGCCCACCATTTAACGGTGCCGAGTTTGAGTCATACGCCAAGCACTGCGGTTTTACTCACCGCAAGATCACGCCATACTGGCCTCAAGCAAATGGAGAGGCCGAGCGTTTTATGCGCACACTACAGAAATGTATTCGGGCTGCAATCATCGAGAAGAAAAACTGGAAGCAAGCGATGAACCAGTTTCTCCTCAACTACAGGGCAACCCCCCATTCCACTACTAACATATCCCCCTCCGAAAGCCTCAACAACAGGAAGATAAAGACAATGTTACCGGAGATGCCCTCTAGTTCAAAACCAGAACAGACAGCAATGGCTGAATATGATGCTCGGAAGAAAGAACAAATGAAATCTTGCGCAGACAACCGTCGGGGTGCCAAAGAAAGTTGCATCAAACCAGGTGACACCGTCCTTCTGAAACAGCCGAAGGAAAACAAATTCAGTGCTCCATACAACCCTCAACCTTTTGTCGTAGAAAAGAAAAAGGGAACAATGGTCACTGCCAAGAACGATTCAAAGGTTGTCAAAGGTGATCTCAACCAAGTCAGCCAAACACGATTAAAAGGAAGTTGAACCAAAGGTTCCAAGACCATCAAACCCCCAAGAACAAAAAACACTTCAACAAGGACCGAAACGGAACGTAAGACAGCCAGCAAGGTTCGCGGACCATGTAAACTATGAACCAATGTGAACCAAATGACAGTTCGGACAATATCACTGTCCACAGCATATTAGTCAAAGGAACAGTGACTCGGACACGTTAATGTTTATATTAATAGATGGAACTATCATCTGACAAAGGGAGGGATATAATATAGTTAATAAGCTCATTGTTGTTTTGTTGCCTTGGCGCGCAGGTGGACCGCGTGCGGGGTCTGAGACTAAGACTTTTTGGCGCCAATAGATATAGTTTTATTAGTTAGTTTTGCATGTGCATATATACGAGAGGTTATCAATAAAAGTGTTTAACTACAACATTACAGCGAGTTAATGGGTTTATCTATTAAAGAAGAGGATATTTCAGTGAGTCATCGCTTACCGATCAGCAATAAGTATAAAGGGAAGCGTACCGAGTCAACTATCATCGTGAAGTTCGTTCGTCGTAATACCAAAGAACGTTACTACAGGGTACGAAAAGTATTAAAAGATATTACAACTAGAAACCTTGGGTTTTCTTCACACAATAAAATCTACATCAACGAGAGTCTTACAGAAAAAAATAAAGCATTATTCGGAGAGTGTATGAAAGTGAAAAGGGATCTTCAATATTCATTTATTTGGTCATCAAATGGAAAAATTTATCTGAGGAAAGACCAAGCCAGTCCTGCCACAATCATTAGGAATAAAGAAGATATTACTAAACTCTTAACAACAGTGTCAAGATAAGTTTATCATTTTAAATTTGATTAATGTTTGATATACACTTTAGATATAGTCTCTACCATATATTCGCCCTTTTATTATTAAGGGGAAATAATCTTACAATTAATGTCTAATTAAAATCATCTGAGTATCACTAATACCTTGAAATGTCTATAAGTAACAATTTGAATGTCACTGTCGACAGGGTAACACAGCTTGGTAATTTGCCATTTCTTAATATAACTTCCCCAATTTCAATTAATATTCCTCATCTTACAAATTCAGATATTGATTTGAATATGTCATTTGATAATAATTTCAATTACTATAGTATTGATGATTTTCACAGTAACCATGATATTACTCAGTGTGCAATAGATACTAAATCACTTTCAGCTTTAAACTGTATTATAAGACGTTTGACTGCCAATTATGACATGTTTTCTGAATTAAATTTTCCATTTTCTCTGATTGGACTTTCAGAAATTAAATTTAAAGTTGATAAGGAACCTCTGACAAATATTAACATACAAGGATACAGTTTTATTTCACAACCTAGTCTTTCAAATGCAGGGGGTGTTGCTTTTTATATAAAGTTAGAATTTATTATTAATTTTTATATATAGTTAGAATTTATCGGTTAGAATTTACTACTTCTAATCATGATTTTGAGACCCTTCATTCATCTTAATGGTCAACAAAATTTAATATGTGGAATAATATATCGGCACCCAAATGGAAACCTTGATAATTTCACGAGCTATATAAATTTGACAATAGATCAAATCCATCGAGAAAATAAACTTTGTATGATAATGGGGGATTTCAGTATAGATCTTTTAAAATACGATTCCTATGCTGGCTCTGAAAATTTTATCAATACTCTTGGCTCTTTCTTTTTTCAACCTAAAATTCTACAACCAACTAGAATTACTGACCATTCATCCACTTTGATTGATAATATTGCCTTTAACTCAGTTGAACATTTTGTTATCAGTGGGAATCTAGTTTATGACCTGACAGATCATTTACCAAATTTTGTTATCTTTAATAAATTTTCTTCTCTTCCACCTGGTGTCAAAATATATAAAAGAGACTACTCTAAATTTGAGGAGACAGATTTAGTTACTGAAATGCAAGCTGTAAACTGGGAAACAATTTTTACATCCAATTGCAATCCGTCTAGTATGTTTGATTCTTTCTATGATAAAACATCAGAAATAATAGACAAACACTTCCCCATAAAACAAATATCGAGCGGAGAACTGAAATTTAAATCAAAACCATGGATAACCCCTGCAATTAAAGTGTCTATACAAATGAAAAATAAGCTATATAAGAAATATTTAAAGACAAAATCTATATATTACCATATTAAATTTAAATGTTACAGAAATAAAATAAATCATCTCTTAAAGATTAGTTAAAGGCAATATTATAACTGTTATTTCCTAGAAAACATCAATGATAGCAAAAGAATTTGGAATGGAATTAAAGAAATAATTCATTTTAAGCCAAAGACAAACCAGAAAACTATTCAAATTGTAGAGGACAATGTTGAAATAACTGACCCAAAAATTATTGCTAATGCAAACATAGGAAATAACCTGGCTAATTTAATACCAAAGGTTCCAAATTCACCATTATAGAAAATCTAAAATCCCCATTACCAAATAGCTTTTTTATCTTTCCCGCTACTACTAATGAAATTGAGACAGAAATATCCCAACTTAAGACTGGGATGGCTGTTGGTCCTTTTAGTGTACCTATTTCTGTGCTTAATTTAAAATTCTTAGACAAATAATTTCAAAGCCTTTAGTAACCTTGTTCAACGCTTCTTTCGAAGTTGGTGTGGTCCCAACGAGTCTTAAATTGGCTAATGTAATACCTGTATACAAGAAGGGATCTCCTGCCTGCCTATGCAACTATCGCCCAATTTCCCTCCTGTCCATCTTTAGTAAACTATGAGAGAAGCTTGTTTGTAGCAGATTGTTAGATTTTCTTGAAAAGAAAAATGTCTTATATGACAATCAATTTGGCTTCCATACAAAATTATATTACTTTCCTTCGCTCATAACCAATATGTCCGCGTGCAAAAATAAAAAAGCCTCTTTCGGAGCCAGTGACCGAGTCAGTAGAATCTAGAATTATTAATTAAACTAATTATAAGTAGGCTGCACACAACCTGAATTTTAGGCGGAAATCAGGTAGCGTGCTGCGTGCAGGCGAATTTATATGAATTTATTTTGGCATGCGAATTTGTTGACTATTGAGAACAATTGTTGTGTAAAGGCTTTGTTTTTAAGAGTTGTACGAATTAAACGTAAGTAGTAATATAGGTACCGTTCGGGCCTTATTTTTGAGGTGGTGGATGAGGTGGTGTGAGGTGGTAGAGTGTGGTGGAGTGTGGTGGAGTTTTGAGGTGGTGGGTGTCCACCACCTCATTTATAATTAATACTCGTACAAATGAGGGTGCGTAATGACGTCACCATTAGCATACGTCATAATTATATGCAATGACGTCACGCGGGCGAGCTTAAACACGATCGGGCGAAACTTGCTGACTAAGCATTTTTTAGCGTCCCTCCTCGTGTGCGACACAATAGTTAGGGCTATATACAAGAGAATATGTTGTTGTCTGGAGTTTTATAAGTACAGCTCTAGCATTTTGCTGTTATTGTCAAGTGATTCCTTTAATTTAGCTCCTAGCTAGAGGAGTAAAAAATCTGATACTATATGAAATAGCATTAGTGTTATATATCTAAAACTTATATATTCGGGGTATACAGCTATATGTTTTGTTTTCAAGTAATATATAAATATTATCAAGCGTCAAAACGCTGAGAAATAGCATGCGGTAAGAGTTATTATGTATCTACAATTAAACTAATATTTAAATCCCGGTCTGCCATATGAGGTCTATATACGAGAGAATATGTTGCTGTTTAGAGTTATATAAACACATGGAAATTAGAGGTTATGATATATAATTGTCAAGCGATTTCTATATTTTATTGGTAGTTTTTTAAAGTACTAAAACTCGGATAAGGTTAATAAATTTAAGCTATATTAAAGCACACCGGTTGCTACGTGTTGTTAGGGTGACACTAATTAAAGGATTAACTTTTATCAGAGATTTGCATTTTTCTACTGTGTGGATAAATACGGGTAGATTAGGATATTCATTGCGCGGGCGTCGCGGGTTATCCGTGCGGGAAGAGAGAAAGCGATTTAGACAAGACAGGAGCGCTTTGCAGCCAAAAGTTGAAAGACTTTGTATGGAATCCTGTAATGGTTGTCAAGTCGGTCATCCTAGTCAAAGACAACATGACTGCCGCATGATGAACGAAAACGAACGAGGGCAAATAAGGAATCTATTCGTCACAAAAATCATATTTTAAACATATTTTAGACATATTTTAAACTAAACAGTTCCTAATCCCGAGTTGTCAACGTCGTTGTTAAGGTCAATATTTACATGTTGTTCAACGTTATTTTAGCAAATATTCTACATACATATATACTGTTAAGATGACCGAGTCAGATCATAAGTAAGCTTATCAAGAATATAAGTTAGAATTGGAACAGTTGTAATATATTTTGAAATAAAAACATGTAATCGTTATATACGTTGTTATTTGTTGCTAAGTCATTAGCGACGCTTGCGTGCATGCATATATTAACGTACAACATATTTGTACACTAATCAGGCGGGCGGATCGCGCGGGCGGAAAGAGCCGGCTTTGCCGGCAAAAATTTACACAATATTTCAGTTTTTAAATTTATTTCTTCAAAACGTTTTACAAAATTATCTTTCTAATATATATCGTCACTTGTTTCAGGGGTTTCGCTGTCAGATTCTTCATCATAGCTGCTTTCATCATCGTGGCTGCTTTCATCTTCCGTAATCCATTTGGTATGTCTTGGGACTGTTATATGAGAACACAGTTTTAACCTCTTTGTAGTTGATAAATTACTTCGTTGGCCTTGCCTTCTCTTTCTTCCGCGCCCTGCTTGTTGTAGTAGGGCTTTTGCTCCTTTTTCGGCAAAGTCTTTAACAAAGTCACCTCCGTGAGTCTCTACAGATTCTTTTACATTTTTTCCTTGGGTACATCTTGACCAACTTCTGTGGCTGCTTGCAATGCTCTTTTGCCAACAACTTTAGCGCCTTGTTTGAACAGAGGGATAGCATATCTCGCCAGGCTCTTGAAAATACTTCCGATCCCGTATCATCTTTGAAAACGTGCACCACGATACCCAGCGATGTTTCCGCCACGCTGCTGTCTCAAGAAATGGTCTCTCAGTAGTTTTTCGTCTACAACAAGTGTACCTCTCGGCATGTTGATGTGTTCAGTTCAACTTCACGCAGTCAAATAATCAAATATCACTTTGGTCGCCTATTTTATGGTTAAAGGACTGCCTTTCATCCGTTCTGATATCTATAATTTCACCTCGGCGACAATGTGGGCAGCTGGTGATTACATGTGTAAAATCTCCTTTGGACACTTGAAAATCACAGATCATACAGCGACAGTTTTTACAATTCGGATAAAAATCTGTCCATGAGCATACGGGGCACGTACTCAAATGGGAGATGTATATATATTTGTTACAACTGTTACAAGTTGCGTCAGCATCAGATTGTGTATCCTGACGGGACCACTTGTGGGCTAACACAGAAAGGACATGTCCATTTAAGATTAGGCTTTTATCAATTTCCAATTCTGCAAGACCTGTTATAAAAATACTCAATCCAGTTGGTTCGGGAATATTTGGATGATAAGGCGTCACGCAATATTTCAGAAGGTCTACAATGTCAGTGCCTCGTATATTATGTCCTCTGTAAACGATTTCTCCCTTTCCATTCCAAGTCAAAATCCCCGTAGAGGTTAAAATAGAATGAAGGATTTCTTCGGCTTCGTGTTCATCATCAACGTCAAGATATTTGAGAATGTCTTCAATTCTCCACTGTTCAGGAGATGATCGTTTGTCGCTATCCATGATTGGAATGAGGAGATGTCCTTCATACTTTTTATTTTATATTAATTCTACAAGGCCTTCTAAAAGTGATCCAAGTACCAATCCCAGAAAGCCGCTTCCCCTTGAACAAGAATTTCCTTTTTCGTCTTAAAATTTCTATCTCTGTCTGCTAAATCAGCTAGATCTTGTTCGAAAGGTCTGAGTTTGTCCTTTGTTTCTTTAGAGTATGTGAAATTTTCTATACGATGACACAAGCATCGAATTTTCTCAGCTGATGTAGAATTAAGAAGAGCTTGCTGTTGAGTTGGATGAGAAGTACATAAGAGTTCTACAAATGGTCTGTGTTTCATATAACTGCTAGTCATCTCTGTTCGGCGGTCAGCAACGGAATGAAGATTTAGTTGGAAATAACACATATATAAGGATCGGCTCGCCCTCTATATATTAGGTCTAGACAATAGTCTTCATAGTCTTTACTATAGTCTTTCATAGTCTTTACTATAGTCTTTCATAGTCTTTACTATAGTCTTTCATAGTCAGGACTATAGTCTTTCACAGTCTTTACTATAGTCTTTCATAGTCTTTACTATAGTCTTTCGTAGTCAGGACTATAGTCTTTCATAGTCAGGACTATAGTCTTTCATAGTCAGGACTATAGTCTTTCATAGTCAGGACTATAGTCTTTCATAGTCAGGACTATAGTCTTTCATAGTCAGGACTATAGTCTTTCATAGTCAGGACTATAGTTTTTCATAGTCAGGACTATAGTCTTTCATAGTCAGGACTATAGTCTTTCATAGTCAGGACTATAGTCTTTCATAGTCAGGACTATAGTCTTTCATAGTCTTTACTATAGTCTTCGTAGTCATGACTATAGTCTTTCATAGTCAGGACTATAGTCTTTCATAGTCAGGACTATAGTCTTTCATAGTCTTTACTATAGTCTTTCATAGTCTTTACTATAGTCTTTCATAGTTAGGACTATAGTCTTTCATAGTTAGGACTATAGTCTTTCATAGTTAGGACTATAGTCTTTCATAGTTAGGACTATAGTCTTTCATAGTTAGGACTATAGTCTTTCATAGTTAGGACTATAGTCTTTCATAGTCGGGACTATAGTCTTTCATAGTTAGGACTATAGTCTTTTATAGTCAGGACTATAGTCTTTCATAGTTAGGACTATAGTCTTTCATAGTTAGTACTATAGTCTTTCATAGTTAGGACTATAGTCTTTCATAGTTAGACTATAGTCTTTCATAGTCAGGACTATAGTCTTTCATAGTTAGGACTATAGTCTTTCATAGTTAGGACTATAGTCTTTCATAGTCAGGACTATAGTCTTTCATAGTCAAGACTATAGTCTTTCATAGTTAGGACTATGGTCTTTCATAGTCAGGACTATAGTCTTTCATAGTCTTTACAATAGTCTTCATAGACGCGACAATAACCAACGGGATAAATACACCTCTTCACTCTTGCTTTAAATCATTTTACACTGACTTTTTTGAGAAGTAAACATGTCTTATGAATGCGACATCTGCGGTAAAACGTTTGCAAATGCGAGTAATCTCCTTCGCCACAAGAAGGTTGTCCATGCATATGGATCTCGTAATCTTGGGCAGCAAACTCTCACGGTGAATGGGGTCACAGTCATGCAGCATCCCTTTACATGCATCGTTGCAGGATGTACCCAAAGCGGCAAAACCGTATGGGTGAAATCTCTCTTGGAGAATGCTCAAACGACTATAAGTCCTACTCCTCAACGTATCATTTGGTGTTATGGTCAATGGCAACCGTCCTATTTTGATATGATGAGGATAATGCCTGGAATCGAGTTTAATGAAGGCATCCCCGACGATATCGACAATGCGGATTACTTGGACGTATCGCAACGGAATTTGATCGTATTGGATGATCTTATGGCTCAATCTGGCAAAGATAAACGTATTTCCGATCTTTTTACGAAAGGAAGTCATCATCGAAATTTATCTATCATCTATATTGTTCAAAATATATTTCATCAAGGCAAAGAAATGAGAAATACTAGCCTAAACGCGCATTATATCGTATTGTTCAAGTCACCAAGAGATAAACAACAAATTTCTATACTTGCAAGGCAAATAAATCCCGGCAAAGTACAAGAGTTTATGAGGAGTTATGAAGATGCTACGAGCCGGCCTCACGGATATTTGATGTTGGATTTAAAGCCGACAACGAGTGACGGAGATCGACTGAAGACAAATGTACTTCCCGGCGAGATTGCAAAGTTTTTACACAAACAGTCGTATCGTCAACCACCACTTGGAAACGCAATGTATGATGCCGAACAGAGAATGAAAGAAATCATGGATGCACCACAGCTTAGCGCAGTGGAAAAAAGCAAATTATACTCTGATCAACTAAATCGGTTTTTGACATTCAAAAATAAGATGGATGTTCCGACTCAAGTTCCTATTCAGACAACTCCATTCGTGCCTGCAGAGATGCCACAACCCAATGAATCTGTCGAGATAGCACCACCAGTGCCTGCTACACCTAAACCTAATTTCCTTACACCACCACCAACAGAAGAGGAGCGGCCAAAACTCAAGCACAACTTTTTCCATAATTGGGTAGACTCTACAGATTGGAGGCCCCAAGATTTGGCAATGATGACCCCTGAACAAAGAGAAGGTTACGAACAAAGATTACTTCGCGAGAGGCCGAAATATATTCCAATGAAGAATGAAGATGTTGCAAGGTTATCCCCAGAAGATAGACAAGAATATGAGAACTCTTTAAAAATAACAAAAACACCTAGACGTTACGCTCTTAGAAGTAGACCGTACTAAATTTTGTAAAACGTTTTGAAGAAATAAATTTAAAAACTGAAATATTGTGTAAATTTTTGCCGGCAAAGCCCGCTCTTTCCGCCCGCGCGATCTGCCCGCCTGATTAGTGTATAAATATGTTGAACGTTAATATATGCATGCACGCAAGCGTCGCTAATGACTTAGCAACAAATAACAACGTATATAACGATTACATGTTTTTATTGCAAAATATATTACAACTGTTCCAATTCTAACTTATGTTCTTGATAAGCTTACTTATGATCTGACTCGGTCATCTTAACAGTATATATGTATGTAGAATATTTGCTAAAATAACGTTGAACAACATGTAAATATTGACCTTAACAACGACGTTGACAACTCGGGATTAGAAACTGTTTAGTTTAAAATATGTCTAAAATATATTTAAAATATGATTTTTGTGACGAATAGATTCCTTATTTGCCCTCGTTCGTTTTCGTTCATCATGAGGCAATCATGTTGTCTTTGACTAGGATGACCGACTTGACAACCATTACAGGATTCCACACAAAGTCTTTCAACTTTTGGCTGCAAAGCGTTCCTGTCTTGTCTAAATCGCTTTCTCTCTTCCCGCACGGATAACCCGCGACGCCCGCGCAATGAATATCCTAATCTACACGTATTTATCCACACAGTAGAAAAATGCAAATCTCTGATAAAAGTTAATCCTTTAATTAGTTTCACCCTAACAACACATAGCAACCGGTGTTCTTTAATATAGCTTAAATTTATTAACCTTATCCGAGTTTTAGTACTTTAAAAAACTACCACTAAAATATAGAAATCCCTTGACAATTATATATCATAACCTCTAATTTCCATGTGTTTATATAACTCTAAACAGCAACATATTCTCTCGTATATAGACCTCATATGGCAGACCGGGATTTAAATATTAGTTTAATTGTAGATACATAACTCTTTACCGCATGCTATTTCTCAGCGTTTTGACGCTTGATAATATTTATATATTACTTAACAACAAAACATATAGCTGTATACCCCGAACATATAAGTTTTAGATATATAACACTAATGCTATTTCATATAATATCAGATTTTTTACTCATCTAGGAGCTAAATTAAAGGAATCACTTGACAATAACAGCAAAATGCTAGAGCTGTACTTATAAAACTCCAGACAACAACATATTCTCTTGTGTATAGCCCTAACTATTGTATCATACACGTGGAGGGACGCTAAAAAATGCGTAGTCAGCAAATTTTGTCCAATTTCGCCCGGACAGGCCCGCGTGACGTCACTACGCACCCTCACTTGTGCGGCCCCCTTAATTACCTGCATACGCCGCCCCCTTGCATAGTAATTACCTGCATATATAATGATGCGGCCCCCTTGCGGCCCCCTAAAAATAAGGCCCGAAAACCACATACTATACTACTTAATTTATTCAATATAACACGGCCGAGGGTGTTGTAAGCAACTTATGAAATGAATATATAAGATGTTTGATGAGATGTTTTGAATAAAATAGACATTGTCATTTGCAGCTAGCTAGAATAGACTGATTTTTTTTACGAACAGAGGGCGTATAGGTCGCATTTAGCCACTGTGATGGGAGGTGGTAGCTTGTTCAGAAAACCTTTGTCTGCAGAGGAAGAGCGTCTTTTGGTGGTTGCCAGCACTATTCCAAAGAATACAGGATATAATATAAAATGGGCCGTCAGGTTTTCGAAGACTAGCAAAGTTACCGAGAGGATAAGAATGCTAGGAATGTGCCTTCAAGTTCTGTGATCTTAGATATATGATCTGAACTCGAAGACTTGACCGCAAAAACATTAAATCTGTGGCTGAGTCGGTTTGTGGAAGAAGTTTAATTCATAAGTTTAATAATTTTAATGAATGTATGTTATAATTTGAGCGATAAAAGTGGGTTGGATTCACTGTGTAAAAGGTGAGTAAGCCGTATTTCAATATGGTTGACATGACAGATTTTAGTGTGCATTCCGATACAAACACCGTGAAAAATATGGATTCTTCACCGAATACATCGAGTTATACAATAGCACCCAGTGTTTATTAACTGCGTGTTTAATTCTTGCGATAACATTTGGACGAGGAAATAAATTGCACTTGTTAAATAATTTTGGTATTGGAGTAAAAAAATGTGATTTTGTTGTTGTGACGCATTTCTTACTGTAGTATAATCAAAGATATATTATATACCCTAGATAGTGCATCTAATTATTCTGCAATTCAAAAATTGAAGCCATGATTGCAGACTCATGAAATGAGAAGATTCGTATGTTTTCTATTTTTAAACAGGTAACTTAAACATTAAGTTAAATCTATTCCAAATACATTTATAAACTATTCAAATGATGAAGGTTATTGTTGTTTTTTAAGCGTTTATTAGCGAGTGGGAACTCCCAACATGGCCGCCATCTATTCAAATGGGAGTAACCGCTGGAATATTCTTGGCTTCAATTTTACTAAAAGAGATGCGCTATCTAGCGTAAATAAGATATCTATGAGTATAATGGACCGATGAGATTTTAATAAACATACAAATCAGCTACAAACACTTGTGGTTGTAACAGAAAAGATCCAACCACGAGTGTTTGTAACTGATTTGGGTATATATTAAAATCTCATTTGTATAGGGTATACAGAGGTGTGCATTGTGACGTAATCCGTGAAATTTCATTGACTATAAACCTCTTTAATTATTCATGAATTTCACAATGTCTACTACAGGGTAATCTTATAAACGCGTTGGAGATGCGATGTAATTTTTAACCGACAAGTACCCGCGTGGTATAGAAATTGACAAAACGGCACATGACATGGCAGAAAACTGCTTCGGACTTGACAAAGGAGTAGCCTACAAAATTCACCATCTGTATATGCTAGTCACAAGTGTCACATTAAATTAAATGTTATTTTGAAACTGCATGCTAACTTTCTGGATTAGATATACTCATGTAGTGGTTTCAAAATACATCGTGACGTAATCGGTATAAAATTAATGCGAAGTATATGCCGACAGAAGTTCTTCATGATTTCAAGCACGAACTGCTCAACAGTGGCGTGCTGGGTACTATTTTTCTGGAGGGGCCAGTGGGCTGTCAACCAATATGCGCCCCTATAATGTTACACTTGATAAACGAGAGCCGAAGGCACGAGCCGAGTGCCGCAGGTGCGAGGTTTGTCTAGGGTGGTCGGGGGGCATGCCCCCAGGAAAATGTTTGAATTTAGAGTCTCTGAAATGCCATTTCCTGGACTTTGGGGGAAGATTTGACAGAAATCTGATGGTCAGGAAACGGCATTATAACGTGTCGAAATTTGCAATTTGGTTAGAATTTAGTAGTAGCACTTAAGTTAAATTATGCAATGCTAACTACTTCCAGCGATTAATCTAATCCCAATTCTGTTCTCTACTGATCTACTGTTCTGAGTACATTTACAACTTAAAGCTCTTTTATACAATAACACACGCACCCCACGCATATGCATTTTAAAGTTTCCTTGTCTGGGCATGTTTCAGCATTATTTCATTACTTACATTACTCATGCTTCTTGTGCAAACTTTACATCAGTTATCATAACTTCAACTATCTAATTTGCGCCGCTCTCGTGATTCGTGAAGCATAATAAGGGGCATAATATAAGGGCATAATACCAGCAAAAAAGGACATAATTCCCGTGATCGCTTCGATCGAAACCTGACCAATATTCCGGTAATGAGACATTGCCTGTGATCACTGATCATGTTTTAAAATGAACGATTTCGTGTGAGCTGTGAGGTAGCAAATACGGTTAGGCAAAATAGTCTGTAATTTAATATATGTCGCCTATGCACTTAGTCTGTTTTATACTGTAGCCTATAACCACGTCTTTTCTTGGCGGAAGTAACCATATTTTTTCGAGAATGCGTTTTTTCCCACCCACTTTCAAAATTCGGCGCCCCATTTTCATTTTTGCGCCCCCCAAGAATTGCCAGCTGGGGGGGCCGTGGCCCCCCCCCCCCCCCGCCAGCACGCCACTGCTGCTCAAACCATTTGTCTAGTTAATCACGCTATATTATGTACGCGTGAGGTCTGTGTAATGAAACACTTGCTTCCCTTAAGATCTTTATTTATTGACAAATCTCGAATTCGGAGTGAAATAAAAGCTCTGTAATGAAATATTTGCTTGATACATGCCAACGTGATTCTTGGATGCCCTCCAAGGACATTGGTCTGCAGGCAAACTTGAGTGTTTTAACCCAAGAAACACGAGGAAAATTATAAATTGGACACGCCTTGCCCACCATACAAATTTTCAATAGTAGGGCCTAAACAAAACTTACCTGTCCACTGGATATGCACAAGATTTGTGCTTGAAATATTCAATCGTTTTGGGATAAAGTCGTATTCTACCGCTGGATAAGCTTGCACGATGTTCCCTCGCTTTCCACGTACGTTCAGATTATGGATGACGTCATTATCTAATACACCTTTTGGCCTGGGCCTGAGCTTGAATAAGTGAGATCGATCCTGAAAAGTACGTCCAAATTGAGCTGTGTTGATTGCAAGTTGCAATGGCATTTGAACATCACCAACATCTACTTTTGGGTTGTTCTGTACTGGAGATTTTACACCGTTATTCCTTATAAACAAAAATAATATAATTATGATTTCTTTGAGAATAAAACTTGATAGAAATGTCGTTTGCGCGAAAGAATGAACAGTCGCAAATAAAAACATTTTCCATTCCCATGCATTCTCTCTTCAGTGTCTTAGCCAGTACAGTAAATCGTATTATTATTATACATTGTTTGGCGAAAGTCAATAATTATTTGATCCACTGCATATATGCAATGATATTTTTGTTAGTGTTCCCGTTGTCATGAATGGCGAAAATTCACGTTTTCTGGTGGGGGCTAAAGCGACTGAATATCTGTAAGAAAAGCTTCTAAAATTCGGACAAAGCTCATACCGTATAGCACCAAAATCAGCTGTTTGCCGTCTACATGTGTGCTAAGACTTGAGACAAATTGTTATTTTTACGTGAAGTTGTCACAACCTAGATTTCTGCCACTGGACGTTAGATCGTGTCTGTCTGTAAGTAACACCCAGGTTTGAGCTGACAAATTCAACCATATATTGTAAATACTTACGGATCATCATTTTTGTCACCGAATGTGCTAAACGGTGGATAGTCTCCAGTGGAAATGTTGTATCTGAACAAAGGAAAAGGGAATAAAAACTAATCAGTCTAAAATTTAGAATATTATAGCTATGTATTTTAAAGTGCGCCGTGAAGGAAAAATATTACATTTCAGGAACGTTCTTGGGTGACTAAACTTGTATACCACTCAACGGCTTTACCTCAAGCGTCAAAGTTAACAAACGAAAAAGAGAAGAAAAATCTATGGGAGTTAGGCTATTTGGCGATGCGGAACAAAATTTTGACTTCAGTTAAGCAAGCTAAAGCCGAATATTATAATCGGTTAATTAAGGAGAGAAAAAATGTCCTAGTAAACTATGGAGAATCATAAGACAAGTTTTTCCATCATCCAAGCACACTTCAAATTTCTCTGAATGTGACGATACGAAGGCCTGTGCCGAAAACTTCAATAAAATAATATTTCACCAGTATAGGCGAAATAATACAGTCGGAACTCGGATCAGTGGGTAACGAATTCAACTTCCCCTTTAATATCACATCTCGCTTTGAATTTAATCAAGTTGCACAATCCGAAGTGGTGCAGATTATCTCAAGTTTATCCAGTGATAAAGCTACTGGTATCTATACTATTGCCATTAGGACGTTGAAGATAGCGGTAGGCGTTCATTCTGCACTGGAAGGTATCACTTATTTAATTAACCTCTCGATAGAACAGTCTGTCATACCTGCAGAGTGGAAATCAGCTGTGGTAACTCCAATTTTTTAAAGTGGTGATAGAAATATTAAATCGAAATTTCGACCCATTTCGGTACTTCCTATTCTATCGAAGGTGTTGGAGAAATTGGTATGCAAACAGCTGATAACTTATCGAAATGAAAACTCGCTTCTTGCTATATAAATTTCAATCAAGTTATCTCAAGGGTTTTTCTACGATCACGGCCTTGACCTGTATAACGAATGATATGTTTAATTCAATGGAAAATAAAGAAATCACATTACTTATACTCTATTAGATCTTAGTAAACCCTTTGACAGTCTGGATCACAGAATGCTTGTGGACAAGCGCCATAAATATTGTATTACCGGCACATCTCTAAAGTGGTTTACAAACTATTTGGCTGACAGAACACAATGCATAAAGATTGGTTGCACAAGGTCAGATCCTTTTAAAGTAACCTGTGGTGTCCCTCAAGGATCTGTTTTAGGTCCTATTCTGTTCATACTCTAGATCAATGAATTGCCGGGAATTCTTGCTCAACACTCTATTAATTGCGGGTGGTAACCGTCAAATCTACATCTTTATGCCGATGACCAGCAATTGTATAAAAGCTCTCGGTCTGAGAGTTGAACGAGTCATTGAATCAGATGAGATCGGAGCTTATACATATAAATGATTGGCTGATTGCAAAAAAATTGAAACCAAATGTTGGTGAAGAATAAATTTCAAATCATTGGAACAAAAAACCAACTTTCGAAAATAAACGACATCGAACAGATTAAGTTGGATATTGGTGAAGAGTGTATCAGGCCGGAGGATACTGTAGTCAATCTGGGTCTGATGCTCGACCAGCATCTTTCATGGAGACACGTGAGTGCACGCACATGCAGAGAGACTTTTAAAGATCTTGTAAACTGTGTAGTTTTCTCTAAAGTGGAATATGGCAACATTGTCTATGGTAATGCTAACAAAGGTGTTCAGGATATTGTACAGAAAATTCAAAATGCAGCTGCAGAAACTGTAACTAAGTCAAGAACTTTTGACCATGTAACACCTTTACTAGACGAATTAAATTGGCTTCGTATGTCCGATCGTTGTTACTTGCAGCATTGTTCCCTACTTTATAAATGTTTAAATGCATGGAGATGGTCCAACATATCTTTCTGACAAATTAATACCTTTGATGAATAAGCACAATTAGTATAAATTTTGCATTTCAAATGAGCTTTCGCGCGTTCTGATTGGCTAGTTAACTAGTAAATCTGACGCATTATTTACCACCTGGGTAGTAAACATTGCTTTTCAAAAAGAATGATTCCATTAATTCGGCAAATTTGATTTCAAAATCGACAAAATATTGAAAAAATCGTCCCAGAAAACAAAAAAAAAGCACAAAATGTTTTATTTAACTTGAAAGGTAGGATTCCTTTATTATATTACTGTGTCAAAGATATTCACGGACAATTTAAAACTTATTTAAAATTCCGAAACATTCGCTTCAAACAAATATAAAAAACTATCCCGAATGTTGGGAAAAGCCGTGATATTCTTTTTAAAACAATTTCGTTTTGTATCCAATAAATATCTCAATTTGTACGATATTATTTCTTTTGATATGTCGCATGTTCATTGTGCTGTATGGTGTCTTGACGCTGTATTGTACTATTGTGTTTTTGGAACTTGTAAAGTGAAAAGTGTATTAAAACTTTTATATTTCGAACGATATAGTTTTACATTTCATTTTACCAAATTTCTAAGCCATTTCCTGAACAAATTAATACTAAAGAGAAAATATTTTTTAATTTTAAGTCTGGTGAAAAAGTCATTCCATCATTGTGTTTATATTCTAAGCACAAATCGAGAAAAATAACTCTGTAATAAAGCAATAAAGTCATACATGCGGGAAGCCATTTTGAAAGCGTGCGTGTACAAGAAACACAGCAACACTAAAACAGTAACGGTAAACCGGTCGAAAACAGTTTTATTTCTGAATTTTAATTAAATTAAACTAATAGTTGGATAACTTGGATATTTTGTTTTATTCATTAAAAATGTATACTAAAACATTTATTCGCCTCAGGCTCAGTGATTACGGTGAATATTCACCTCGACTTTGTCTCGGTGAATATTCACCTGTAATCACTTCGCCTTCGGCGAATAATTGTTAATTATCGAACAAGATCGGCGGCAAATGGACACTTGGCCATTCCCAAGCCACGTATATACGAACAGTAAAACAAGATCGTTTGAACATTGGGCGCCCGTCTTATGGAATAGTTTGTCATTAGAGAAAAGCTTTAGTTTTGCAGAGTTAAATTCTCAAACGTGTAAGGCAATAATAAGATGAAAGTATCACGAAATTATTTGAATAAACCACATCGCATATATGGGGGCCGAATGTCCTAAAGAGGGCGATATTTCTAGGGTATTCGCCCCACCCCCCTGGGCGGCGATATTCCTAGGATATTCGCCCCCGGGGGCCATATTCCTAGGAATATCGCCACGTTTTGAGGAGGCGGGGGCGAATTTCCTCGGGGGGGACGACCTTTTTAAAACTTCTATCTTGCCCCCCCCCAAATTTGAGTTTGCCCCTCAAATGCCCCCCCGTCCCCCCCAAATTTGGAAGCCTGGCGCCGCCACTGCTGCTAACAAGTCCCCAGTCCAAAATCGACATAAACCCCAGTGCAATAAATAGAGGAAACACGCTAAAGCTGTATAAATGTATACATTTCATAGACTGAGAAAAAAGCTTGTATGGGAGGAATTTTATCATTCGTTTTAAATCATTTTTGACAGGCATTCAACATCCGTGGGCCATTCTTACATTCAGGAGGACTAATCTCCAAAATGTTTCACACCGAGTCTTTTTAATACTGCATGCAGGGGCCGGTTCTTTGAAGCCCAAATATATAGTGTTCTAGCGAGGGTTAAATTTAACCCATCACTTTGGTTCGTGTTTATCTGCATCTGTTTATTTCAAAACGTTAGAAAATTAAACGTCTGATGATGCAAACATGATTTCTGAAACAATATTACCAAGTTTATAAACAAGTGCTGGAAAGTATGTTTTGAATTGCACGTTAACCCGGGATTAAGCTAACCGCAGCTTTTAATTTGAACAACCAGTCCCATGCATGTCTGTATAAATTAATAAATGACCGTGAAGGATTTTGTGTATCTGATATAAAATCATGCTGATTTACATAAAATTTAATTTCAAATTTCTCACCAAATATAATTCATTTATTTTAAATTATTGAAGAACATACAATTATTCCCTTCAAGATCGACCTTTCTCTCGTTCGTGTTGTATCCGAAATAAAAACTCTCGTCTTCCGATCGAGTTTGCATGCCCGATGCAACAAGGCCGCTCATGTTGTAATAGCCTAGTTAATGTAAAATATATATCGATTACAGACATTTCCATGCATCGGCAAAAAATCTAGTATGTAGGCCTATACGCATAAATGACATGTATAATTACGCTTTCGGACCCGTAAAACCAAGACGGACCTTTGAACCTTTCTGAAGACATCTAATTTTATCAAAATTCAACCAAAATTTAATCCATTTTTCCTTCACTTAATTACGCCATAATTACGGCTATTAATACCTTCGCAACTTTTTTATTTAACTCTTGGATTAATGTGTTGGTAACAATATATTTACTATATTTAATTTCCCAAATTCAAGGTCTATAGATGCTACTAAGATATAAAAAAATTTGGCTTTGTGTTCTATCCAGCAGAATTCAAACAGTGCAATGTGATTTAAAGTCGTTTCCATAATATGAAACATCTTCAGCTGGCATTTACTAAAATTCCAACTAAAAATGACATGGACCTTCGTAAAGAGACGAAAGTGTAACAAGGTAAAAAACCCCAGAACCAACGTCTTTGTAAATTGATTATATAGGCAGTAGCGTAGCCAGCCCGACTATTTGGTCCCGCTATGCAAATATTTTCATGTTCATTGATTGTGAAAACAATCAATTTCTAAAGAAGTGAATAATGATAATAATATTGAATTTGCATAGCGGGACTAAATTGTCGGGCTGGCTACGCCACTGTATATAGGCCTATAGCGTTGGCGATGGATGCAGAAAGGATTATTTCAACCTGATAACTAACCTTATTCGCATGACGCATCTTTGTGTATGACCAGACGGGAAATGTGGAATGGCCCAATCGTAACGCAATGGAACGACACCATCGGCATTTCCTAAATGGTTTGATCTTGTATATGGAGCTTTGGTGCATTCGGGTGCATCAAGTGCAACCAAACAACATTTTAGTGATTCCACATTATCACCAGTCATTTTTAAATTATCAATATCTTCAGAGCGGTAAGGAATGGCCCAAATAAGTCGACGTTGGCTAGAACTTGCAGCTTTACATGCTTGTTCTGTTTGATACTTGGGGTATTTTTCTAAATAGTTGCTGAATGAAACCCAATAGCCATGATTATTTTCACAGTCTTTTTTATTGCTAAAAACCGAGTCATGACGGAAACCGTCTGACTTTGTATTGTAGTATTGAAGACATTCCTCTGCAAACAAAGAAATAAGACATTCTTAAAAAACGCAATTTGTCTAGAAAAAGCTGAAACGTCGCTTAAAAAATCAGACCTCCATGCAAACTCAAATATTATCTCACTTCTACTAAGATTTTATGGACGCATGACGTACGTTTTGTTTTATATGAATTGCATACTTAGAAAACAAGTCTAACAATTTGGAAACTGTGTTGGCAAAGACGTTTCTTTTAATGAAACAAAAAAAGTTTCTCACAAAAATACTTTACGAGCATTCTTTATGAAGCAGAAGAAAAATTAAATTTAGACAACTGCATATAGCAGGAATCAAAGTCTAGTCACAGAGTTGAAGTGAGAATGTAATACACTATCAACTGTAGCCCCTGTGAATTTATTTAGACTTACTTTAAGTCTCAAGATTAATTAAAATGCTTTTAATATGAAGAAACACAGCTGCCTCATTATTATAAATATCAATGTCCATCACAATATACGTCAAAGAGCCATCACAAAATGAAATAGTTTAAGTCAGAATCAGTTGCAACCTAATATTTTGTCCTTTACTCTAGGTATCTTAATAGCTAATGAAGTAGCATATAGAATTACAATTTAATCTGTTGAATAACAAGATGTTGAATTACAAGTATAATCCAAGGATAATTAATGAAGGGTTGGGGGGTGGCAAGGATAAGAATAAAAGAAGAGGCAATTAACTGCCTTGTCTGCTGAGGAAAGGCTTGAATTTGGAAATGAGACAGCTTTCACGGATCGTATACATGCAAGTTTAAGTGTGAGAGGAAGGAAAGGTGAAACTGAAACCGATGGCTAGTGCTATCCAACTCGCCTATTTGATCAATGTGTACGAACTTTCTTGCATAGATATGGTTTGTCAAATCAAAGCTTTCGTTTATTCGGTCCCGATCAAAATTATATGTTTCTGTCACTCGAACATGCACATTGTCTTCAAATTCGCACATTAATTTCTCGTGTTCCTCTTTAGCTTTTTCCGACATCAAATTTGTCTTTCGTTCAGTTCTAGGTCCGTCTCACTTTCTTTACCTTCAAATAAGGATAAAATTCCCAAGGGCCTAAAATAAATCTTGTGTAGCCTATCATAAGACCCACGGCTTTTGGAAAATTTGCTATTTGTTTTAAATTAAATATTGTTTATATCATCATTTAAAGTGTCGATCTTGTTCCATGCACATCTTGCGAGTTGTAAACACCTGGGCATACTGCTCTGACAGCTACCGGAAGTATAGCAAGTCTAAATTGACCAGCATTCCTCAAAACTTTGCGACCATACTCGTTTCCCTTAATAACTTAAAATTCTTTCATTCTGCTCTTTCTCTGACAAACTTGTATGATCTCCAAAACTTTCCATGAACAGATAAGGTCAGTTCCGTCTTGCTCTACGCTTAGTCCACTTCCACCATGTGTAGCCCCTCCGCCCCACTTCCACTTGCACCCTGTGTAATCCTGATTACACAATTAAACTTTTAATTAATTCTATTCCTTGTAATTAGTTACAACTTATTCATATAACTTTGTAATTTTATAGCATATATACTTCGTTAATTAACATTTAATGCATGCATCTTTATGTAACAAATGAAACGATAGTTTATAAATATTTTTTCTAAAATTTTATATGGTGACGGCTCTTTTGCATACATTATGTAGGGCATTGATATTAAAAATTCCGCCTGGTTCATCTCTCGTCAAAGCTATATCGATTCAGTCAGTTGGTTGCCAGTAAAAGAAAGTAATCGTGCCCATGAGGACTTACCTTTAGGTTTGACATTGAAACTCTCTTTCTGATAATATTGACACATGCTTTCATTATAAGCTAACACCGCTATATCAATCCAATCTGTAGGATGCCAGTAAGGATGGTAATCTCGTTCCTCTGGACATTCATAGCCACTACGAGCACCATTTGCATTTTGACGAGTGTATATATTTGTCTTACCGTTCAGTTTTTGATCAGCTGTGAATAGTCCTGTAAATTTAGAGAAAGAAAATTCTAAACAAAACTGTGATATAGGACTGTTTGTTTGGCTTGCCAAGGTTGTACAAGTTCAGCAATAATTCCCGAGAAACACAAACGGCTTAAACCTGTATACCTACCTACCACTGTTGTTGAGTGATTAAACTCAAGCTCAATGACATGCAAGTTCAGGCAATTTCGATTACCCGGATTACTGTAAGCTTTTCCATCAGAACTTTTGATTAAAATGAAAGGTTAATAAAAAACTACAAAAAGTAAGTTGGATTTTGGTCAAGTGAAAATCTTCAAAAAATGTTTACCATTCATAACATCTGTAATAACTTATTTAGTCACACGTACCTCCACTTGCTTGCTCGTCGTAATTCTTAAGATAAGGATCAAACATTCCTCCAGTTGTTTGCTCGTCATAATTCTTAAGATAAGGATCAAACATTCCTCCAGTTGTTTGCTCGTCATAATTCTTAAGATTAGGGCTATCATCTGATCCTTTGAAAGAAAGAGATTTAGAAAGCGTATTAATTTTAAGATCAGTTTGTGACTAGGTTCTTTGGGTAAAATTAATGGCGTTAAAACGGGTACGATTTTAAAGAAATTTTTAATTTAATTTCTGAGATCTCACTAATACTCTTTTTCAACACCGAAAACTAAACCAAAAAGGCCAAATTTCTTAATAATTTTGCATCTCGCAAAAACCTAATTCATTAATAATTGTTTAATAAAACTTGCTGTTTGTGTTAAATAGATACTGTTTGCTAATCATCACAGGCTCATTTGCAGATAACTTCGTTATCCGCTAGCAGATAACTGAATTTTCTGTAAGTTGCGTGATTGCGCGATTTTACCAACTTCAATATATAATAATAATTGTTTATTAGGTTGTGATAACACCGAAAATTAATCTAGAGATGATCGCCAATTGTTGATTTGTTGTCAGTTTTTACAGTTTTAACCTAGGACGTTTAACTTCTATTTTAACTTCTATTGGCAGTGTCACCGATTTTGACACTCGCAAATCATTATGAATCTTGCACAAAACCGAAAAAGAATGTTTGTTAGCACAACATAAAACAATAATAAATACGAATAGCATGTACAGAAGTCCGGATGGTTAAGATTAGGCGAGGATTCAGATGGATTGTAAAAAATGACATCTTGATTAATTGTTGGCGGACACTTTTTCAAGTTTAAGTAAATTTGTATGAAAACGTTATCTTACATGCTGTCTGGAAGTTCAAAGTTGTTTAATATGGCTCGTATATCATAACTGAACGTATTTATAATGTTGATTTTCAAATTCGCAAGTCGGACTTCGAATAAAAGACATTTTTGGTAAAAATTGGTGACACTGCCCCTTTAAGACTGTGTTGAAATAGTAGGTCAAACAAGATGTCGATCATAGCCACAAGTTTATCAAACTCTTTCTTTCCTTCGACCGAGAGACTTTCTTTATTTACTATACTTTAATTAAAAGTTAAATATGCAGAATAGCATTAGATAGGTTTTGTTATAAATTTTATCATTATTGCTAATATTATAACTTATAACGATTTTCACGTCAATCAAATTGACGTGCCTGCCTTTACTTTCGATCGTGGCTACTCGTTATATAATGACTAGTGCTGTATGTTGTCCAGAGAAAACCGGACAATCTATAAATATGTCTATTTTTTCAATTCACTTAATGTTAGTCCAGAATGACGTTGAATGTTTTTTTCGATTACTTTAACCATGTCGAAATTATTGCAGTTTTATCCTGAACGTCGTTCCTCTGGTTCTACATTCAAACGTGGAAGTAAAACGATTTGTCTTATCGTGTCTTATCTCGCTTACCTCTCTTACGCCGAGTGATTATACAGTTTCCCCATTTCCTATCTTTATCGTAGTTGCTCGTTGTTGCGCACCATAATGTATTTCCATTGTCCACTTTTGTGCAAGATCGATACAATCTGTTTTTATATTTGAACGGAAAGACACAACAAGTTCTTGATGTAGTTTTCACTGCGCAGTTGGCGGTGTCTGGAAAGGAAAAGTCATCATATCTAGCATATTATAATCCGGATTGCTTATTAGGATAGGCGAGATTATTTCGTGTTTGGTGAGTGATCAGTTTATAATTTTCGTTTGTTTTAAAACATCAACGGTCACTGACAAGCTTCCTCGGAGACATATCTATATTCTCTACTGGAAATACATGCATTCAGCAACCCACAACTATATTTGCCAAACATTGATTTAACATGAAGTATTTAGTAATTGGTCAAAACTGAATGCTTGAACCCAGTGAACTCTATTATAACTAAAACGATGACTGCATGCATGCAAGTAAACTGCGCTATGACTGCGTGAAGCCAAGATAGCGGCCTAAATTGGCCTATAGAGTGCTGTTTTGTAAGTTTTCAACACGCGTGGGCTTCGCGGAAACTGAAAAATTACTAAAGTTTACCGATCGATGTTTTTCAAATTTTTCGCGAAAATGGTCAGTTTTAGAACTAAAAACCCTACCTAAAAGTATGGCGTTCCGTTGCGGACAAAAAAACGCAAATAAAAAATGATTCCAAATTAGCGTATTTTATTCCATCAGTCAAACAATTAGGACAATTTTTATAAAATGCTTCCAAAAATGTTTTAAATCTTCGATCGGAAATTAAAAAAACAAATAAAATTCGAAATAAAAATCTCGTCGATAAAAAATTTAAAAAACATACAAAAATAAAAATTCCATTAATTTAAAACTGGAAATCAAATTGGTTGATACAAAAAAAATCTTGTCTAGTGGAAAGGGAAGTGCTATTACTAAACCAGGAACACTAGCCTGCGTAGCAGGCGTTTAGCTGGTACACAGGAAACGCCTGCCCAAATTGGCTATGACAAATTTGTTTTCGCCCATTAAGGATGATTGACGTTTTGTAATTAGCACCTTCACCCATTATCCAATCATAGTCGAGATTCATATTTAGCATCATGCATGCTTTTTGCTCGGCAACTACGGAGATTTGCAGAGATTTTATGCCC
>CACRXK020000297.1:0-37198 GCA_902702795.2 Paramuricea clavata
AAGATTTTTACAATTAAACAGACAGTTGTTTAAAGCTGATATACATATAATAGGCTTATAATATGAGAGGTGCGAAGTACATTCATGTTTGAGTGGGATTTTCGTTCATTTTACGGCTGGCACCACTTGCGTGTTAGTAACCATTTGAAAGAGCATATAATTTGATACAATATATAAAAGTTTAAGAAAATCCTATTGAATAGCGGGCGCAAAATCTACAAATTAAATGCAGGGAGTTCCTGGCAACGCATATATAATTGGCTTACTGTATCAGATGCGCGTAATTATACAGCCAAATTTGAGTGGGATTTTCGTTCATTTTACGGCTGGCACCACTGACGTGTTAGTAACCATTTGAAAGAGCATATAATTTTATACCACATATGAAATTTTAAGAAAATCCTATAAAATAGCGCGCAAGATTTTTACAATTAAACACACAGTTGTTGAAAGCTCATATGTAATAGGCTTATAATATAAGAGGTGCGAAGTACATTCATGTTTGAGTGGGATTTTCGTTCATTTTTAGGCTGGCACCACTTACGTGTTAGTAACCATTTGAAAGAGCATATAATTTTATACAATATATGAAATTTTAAGAAAATCCTATAGACTAGCGCGCAAGATTTTTACAATTAAACAGACAGTTGTTGAAAGCTCATATGTAATAGGCTTATAATATAAGAGGTGCGAATTACATTCATGTTTGAGTGGGATTTTCGTTCATTTTTAGGCCCGCACCACTTACGTGTTAGTAACCATTTGAAAGGGCATATAATTTTATACAATATATGAAATTTTAAGAAAATCGTATAGACTAGCGCGCAAGATTTTTACAATTAAACAGACAGTTGTTGAAAGCTCATATGTAATAGGCTTATAATATAGGAGGTGCGAAGTACATTCATGTTTGAGTGGGATTTTCGTTCATTTTACGGCTGGCACCACTTACGTGTTAGTAACTATTTGACACAGCATATAATTTTATACAACATATGAAATTTTAAGAAAATCCTATAGAATAGCGCGCAAGATTTTTACAATTAAACAGACAGTTGTTGAAAGCTGATATACATATAATAGGCTTATAATATGAGAGGTGCGAAGTACATTCATGTTTGAGTGGGATTATACAGCCAAATTTGAGTGGGATTTTCGTTCATTTTACGGCTGGCACCACTGACGTGTTAGTAACCATTTGAAAGAGCATATAATTTTATACCACATATGAAATTTTAAGAAAATCCTATCGAATAGCGCACAAGATTTTTACAATTAAACACACAGTTGTTGAAAGCTCATATGTAATAGGCTTATAATATAAGAGGTGCGAAGTACATTCATGTTTGAGTGGGATTTTCGTTCATTTTTAGGCTGGCACCACTTACGTGTTAGTAACCATTTGAAAGAGCATATAATTTTATACAATATATGAAATTTTAAGAAAATCCTATAGACTAGCGCGCAAGATTTTTACAATTAAACAGACAGTTGTTGAAAGCTCATATGTAATAGGCTTATAATATAAGAGGTGCGAATTACATTCATGTTTGAGTGGGATTTTCGTTCATTTTTAGGCCCGCACCACTTACGTGTTAGTAACCATTTGAAAGGGCATATAATTTTATACAATATATGAAATTTTAAGAAAATCGTATAGAATAGCGCACAAGATTTTTACAATTAAACAGACAGTTGTTGAAAGCTCATATGTAATAGGCTTATAATATAGGAGGTGCGAAGTACATTCATGTTTGAGTGGGATTTTCGTTCATTTTACGGCTGGCACCACTTACGTGTTAGTAACTATTTGAAACAGCATATAATTTTATACAACATATGAAATTTTAAGAAAATCCTATAGAATAGCGTGCAAGATTTTTAGAATTAAACAGAAAGTTGTTGAAAGCTCATATGTAATAGGCTGATAATATGAGAGGTGCGAAGTACAGTCATGTTTGAGTGGGATTTTCGTTCATTTTTAGGCTGGCACCACTTACGTGTTCGTAACCATTTGAAAGAGCATATAAGTTTATACAATATATGAAATTTTAAGAAAATCCTATAGAATAGCGCACAAGATTATTCAAAGTGTGACACAATAATATTCAAAGTGTGTGAGCAACTAGCAGTCGGGATGTACCTTTCATATACCATGCTACTTTCTGGGAGTTTATTAATTTTGTCTACCACAGTACTTATTGAACTTGAAGCTCGCAATTGGGTTGGCTTTAAATAGTATACAGTTTATACCGGGTGGCCCAAAAAAAAGTACTCCTGTTTGATTCGTAATAACTTCTAAACAAGTAAAGTTTTTAAAGAGAAATAACTTGCATTAAATAGAGGAAGGACTAACTTAGATTTTGATATATTACAGTTGTATTTAACTTAAAAATTCACGGAGATATTAATGTTAAAAATGGGGAGCATATTTTGGAATGTGTCTAAAATTAGCGAAAATCGGCATATCAAATATTAACTCCAGCGTTTGTTTGCTTAATGACATATTAGGCTAACTTGTATTTCAGCGAATTATCGTTAAGGTTTGTAAGGGATATGGCGTAGATTTAGACATCTTACATGTAAGTCTTAGCTCATTGTTTCCTGAAATATGAACGTTCGAAATTATGCAAGTATTTAATATTAGGTCTTTGCAAACTTAAATGTACATGAAAGACTGACCATGGAAGGCAGGCGCTTAAATTTTTCGTATTCTTAAATAGCCTAATTTTTTATGTTTTTAATGGGTTCAAACAGACTGAGTAGATTATTTCTCGGTTAGAGCAGGATGAATATTCTTTATTGAAGGAAATAATATTGCTTTTTGCAAATACACATCACCGTATCAACGCTACTATTTTGTTACGTTTTGTTCCAAAAATGTTGCATGTCTCTGGGGAGTTGCTTAATTGTTATGTCTTATGGAGTTGTATGGTTTGATTGTGTTTCATATAATTCTCAGTTTACTCCATGAACTTGCCAAGATTAAGAAACGGCAAAAGAGTTTGGGTGTTCTTAACAAGATTTCAGAACGTTGCAGAAGTTAGAAGAGCTTCACAATTCCGTTGTGACAGCATGCCCTAATTCAGAACTACGAACGATCCAATGACGATCCTTCGCGATGCAGTGGTCTCATGAAATAAGGAAACGTATTCGTGCTAGGAACACACGCGAATTTCGGACGAATGAATCTTGCTTGTATTTTGTAGATATAATAATACTTTGTTTCATAATAAACAATTTGTCAAGTGTCATTTATTTACTGGTAATAGTGCATGTTTCAGTCGGGCAAATCTTGATTAATATTTGATACGCCGATTTTTGCATATTTCAGACACATCCAGAAATATCCTCCCGAATTTAAAGATTAATATCTCCGTGAATTTTTAAGTGAAATACAACTGTAATATATCAAAGTCTAAGTTAGTCCTTCCTCTATTTGATGCAAGTTATTTCTCTTTAAAAGCTATACTTGTTTAGATGTTATTACGAATCAAACAGGAGTACTTTTTTTTGGGCCACCCGGTAGTTTAATAATTAAAAATAGATATGCTATAAGTGATATAAAACAAACTATTATCTAGTCTAATGGGTTAGCATATTTGCAATTACAATTTTGCAAATATGCTAACCCATTAGACTAGATAATAGTTTGTTTTATATCACTTATAGCATATCTATTTTTAATTATTAAACTATAAACTGTATACTATTTAAAGCCAACCCAATTGTGAGCTTCAAGTTCAATAAGTACTGTGGTAGACAAAAATTGTGCGCGAATATAAATTTATCATCATGACAAGAATAAACCTGTGTATAGTACGATCAAGATGAGCTCAGTTCATAATATGAAGATATATATTGAATAAAAGACCATGATAAATCAGAAACTCGATTACAAAAAATACAAGAGATATGTAAAACCTTTCTTACCTTGGATCTAATCGCTTGAGCTCCTGAGCTGTATATATTGCATTTTTGTTCTCCTCTTCAACTGCCAACAGCCTAACTGTGTCTTTCGCATATACTTTCCAACATCGAATATTTTATTGCGTGCATGCCTTTGTAAAAGGTATAATATTATCTTTTCTAGCACATTTTGTCAAAAACAAAAAAACATACGATTTTTAATAGGTATCTTGACTTGTATTGGATTCAAAAATAAAATGAAAATAACACTGTAGAAAGAATCCTATACAAGCCGAAGTTGTTGCATTTTGACAACATGATGCGAAAGTCGCCATTTCCCTCAAATGCCCCGAACAACAAGCGCTCCTGTGGCAAAACATTCCGCGTAACCATGGTAATATTGATATCATTTTGATCCCCGAGACACGCTCTGTTTCCCTGTTTACCTTAAATAACCCTCAAGAAAAACGCGCACAAGCACACGCTCGTGGAATTTTTCAATTATCAAATTCGCTACCAAGCTCCCAAAATTGTCGCGCGGCAACGAAAAAAAATGACACATTTTGAATGTGCAATTTCGCGTGCAAAAATGCCAGGCGTGACTCATTAAAAATTATCCAATTTTCACTTTTCCCAAAGTCAGTAATTAAATTTTCACTGGGAAAATTTTGATATCCCTGAAATGCAATTTTGATATCCCTGAAATGCAATTTCAAGCATTTAATTCTGGGGTGAAATTTTTCAGAATATAAAGTACATCACTTAGCAAAACTAAAGGAACTGTACCATAATTTCTCAATGGATTGGAGATTAGATGTGCCGTTTAAAGTGCAGTACGATCTGTATGCATGTATTGTTTCTTTTATGTTTTAAACCCTATGAGGGGGGGGGGGTTGAATAGATTTTCGAATCGTCAGATTTCACAGAAAGAATGATGTGGCGAATATTTTACACTGATTTGCGGATCTTATTAATACAGCAGATTGCAGATTTATTTAATATTTTGGCTCGGATTGTGGATTTAGCTTGCAATTTAGTTCGGATCCTGGATTGTGACTTCATAGTAGAGCTTTTAGTGGATTCAAATTTAGACAAGACCATTGTCGGATCACAGATTTTTCTTCAAATTTGGGCGGATCGGCGGATTTCTATACCCCTATTCCCCCCCCCCCTCCCTATGAAATTAACAATGCACAACATGATTTAGTTCCCACTGGTAGTCATGATGAGACTCAACATTGTCAAATGCTTGTGGAAATGCTGATTAGGCAGAACAGTTATTAGGTCAGTTACAATTATTATATAGGGAATAATACATGAGTGCGTGGAAATACCAGATCTATTTCTTGCGTTGAACATGATATCTCAAGAGTGAGCGCAGCGAACACGTGAGATATCATGTTCAACAAGAGAAATAAATCTGGTATTTCCAAGCATCCATGTATTTTTCTGTTTATTATATAAAGGACAGTCTTTGAAAAGTGATGCTAAATATCAACAAAGTAAAAGTGCATTTCCACTCAAGAAAATTTTCCACGGGCAGAAAATAATATTGTTAATAGTTTCAACTTTTAATAATAGTTTCAACAATATTTTTAATCATATTTTTAATAGTTTCAACAATTTTTTTCAGACTGAAATTGTGTCGGCCAATCACATTTTAACAAAATTTTCTCTGTTGAAAATTTTCTTGAGAGTTGAGTAGCAATGGGCCTTCAAATGACAAGTAAGACATAAATGCCAGCCAAACACGCAACAGCTTGCTGTTAATCTGCAGGATGTATAAAAAACCTTTACAAATTAACCTGCCTATTGTTGTAGCTTAGTAAGCACAAGATTTTGTTCTCCTGGGATATTAAATTACAAATTCAGCATGCATAAAATTAACTTCTATTCTGTTTTACCCAACCATTTCAGAGACTCTAGGACCCCCAGCAGACTCTTGCATATATGGCGGTCAACTCATACCTTTGATATTTCCACTAGGGGGGCCTTCGAAAATTTTGAACTGGGGGCCCCTTGATATAACGTTATGCCACTGAAAGCTGTATGCACTGTAAAGCTACACATTATTTATCTCAATGACATTTTCAGGGTTTTGGATCATTTTCATTACTTTGTGAAGATATTTTATATTTTATTTTCTTTGATTTATATACATTTTTAAATTTGACTGGTCTCCATGTTATAAAATAAAAACCTGAAATTCTAGTCTAAAGGCCCTAAACAGATTCTGATATTGGGTCTTATATTGTATTGGCTAAAAAAAATATTAGCCTGACAGGCTCTTATATAGTTTCTTATATCCAAGCTTTTACTTACAATTAGTGTGGAAAAATATACTAGTAATTATTAGTTGAGTTTGTTTACATCATATAAGTTTTTGTGATCAAAATCTTATATAAACTAAATGTCTTAGGGATGTTTATATGGAGGCAAGCCAGTCCAGTTACCCGACCCTAGGTGGCTTTGCCTAGTTAATTTCATCATGTAGCAGGCTGGCTCACCAAAAACAAATCATCGAGAGAAATTGTCATGGTTATGACCGTCACAATTGTTCACAGAGACATTAAGATAAAAAATCTGTTGAGAAAGTCTTATTTGCTACAATATATTTGAATTCAGCAGCTTAGGCAAACCAGCCCATCTAGGAGAGATCTGGGGCTCTGTAAGGCTCCACAAATTAAACAAGATCTCACTTAGGCAACCCAGCCTGGTTCTCGTATATTCACAATACGAATATTAGTATAAATTATCTGGCAACATTAGATCTCAGCCAAGCGAGCTAGCTCTGGCACCTGGGCTGGTTTGCCTCCATATAATTATTATTATTTAAATTTGTCACAATATTTACTAAGACGCTGATAAACAATATATATAACATGCTACAAGACAACACACATGACTGGAATGTGGAACAGGACTTACATCCCAACTACTACCTCACCCCATATGACTATTAAACTGTATATACAAACTGACATAGGCACTTTCTCGGTGTGAGAACAAATGAAAGCTTAACACTAGTTAGACGTTGATCATGATATAAATTCAAACTGATTTACGGTTGTTCGTACACCGAGCTAGTGATTGAACTTTACTGAACTAAATACTTAGTACTTATATTACAAACATTTTCTTCACAAAACTAAATATTAGCTACGATTATTAAGACGTTTCTATGATTTTGACTTGATACTATATAAGTTATTTAAACGAGTTTTAAACGAACATAAACTACTGGATTTCTTAATTTCAGTTGTTAGGCTGTTCCAAAGTCTTGCTGATCTGATAAAGTAAGAGTTTTGAAAGTATTCCTGATTATGTTTTATAATGAGGTGGAAGTTATTTTCATCATAGTTGCGAGATTGATAGCCGTGGTTGTAAGTGCATAAATGTTTGTTTATATCCATTGTTATGAGGTGGCGTTTTGATTTGAACAGCAGTATCAGATCAGAAGTCGCTTCGGAAGTCCAGTGGTAGAAGGTTTGTTTTCTGCAACCTGTCCACATACAACATGTTGTCAGGATAATTCAAGATGAATTTTGTGGCCCACCGTTGAACATTCTCGATGAGCAAACGATTCTTAATGGTGTAAGGCAACCACACGCTGCTTGCATATTCTAGCTTGGGTCTTACCAGCACACAATACAGAATTCTTCTTGTGTTGGTATTCTTCACTTCTTTACAAATCCTTTTGATGAGACCAAGTGTTTTATTAGCCTTAGAAAGATGCTCTCTATGCGTTTTGACCAGGATAAGTTGTTTGATATGAGCACACCAAGATCCTTGATGGTAGACACTTGTTTGAGTATGTTCTCATTGATTGAATACTGAGTTCGCGCAGGTGCTTTTTTTCTTGAGATGTGCATGGTCTTACATTTTGTTGCATTTAGTTCCATTTGATTATCAGCTGTCCAGTTTGTTATATTGGAAAGATCAATTTGAAGTAAAGTAGAAGATGTGGGAAACAGAAGTGTTTGGTAAAGTTTTGAATCGTCCACAAATAACGCAAGTGTGGAATTTTTTCAATGTAGGTTGGAATTTATTTATTTATTTATTAAACTTTGCTAAAAACACGTAACAGAACAGCGAATAGACATCTAGACAATAAACAAGGGTCAAGTTAACCTAAACAGGTTCTTATGTAAATGGTGCTTATCTGACTGTTCATGTTACAAACTGTAATTATATTTAAGCCCTGTTTACTTTCTGTCTATCTATTTGTTATTCTTCGCTGGTTTGTTTGTATAAATTTAGGGAAAAAAGTGTTTTCCTACTGGGGGGCAAAATGTGATATCGTGGGGGCACAAAGGAGGAATTGCGGCGGAGGGGGGGGGAGCATTTGCCCCCCAGCTTGTATGTTAAAAAAGGGCCTGGATTTTGTATGTGCTTTTATCTGCTTTAGCAGATGTTTAACCAAAATGTCTAGACAAAAAACTAAGACAAAATCTAAGAACAATGCTCAGCTGCTGCAATCTTCATAAGCTTTGCCATAAGCCATCATTCATATACAGGTGTTCTTCATATACAGCAAAGTATATTAAAAGCAATTAATATTGGCATTATTAGATTTAATTATTCATTGTCGACTGCAGTTCTTCTTATCAACTTTGATGAGAGTTATATGCTTTGCCCAAATGACACATGGATTTCTGCTCAATTGCCCAACAGTAAAAATTGGGGGGGGGGGCATGTGCCCCCCCCCTGATTATATCACCTATGGTGTACAAAGTATATTCAAAAAAATAAAAATTGCTATTAGCCCATTGAGTGGCAGCACTCTCCCCCTGACGAATAAATTCGTCTGGCGTGAGACAGAGTAAAATAATAAAGTGGGGTGCATCTGGGAGTAAAAAAATTAAAAAGGCATTTGCTGGAGGTGCTCTAAAGGCGGATTTCCAGTCCTCGCACGAAGCTCCTCGCAGCTCGCTGCAAGTGATGCATGAGCACTTTCATCCAATCACAATGCGAAACAGTTCATTTTAATTAGATGCAAGCACTGCGAGAGCTTCGTGCGAGGACTGGAAATCTGCCTTAAGAAAGCCTTGAACTCTATGGCCTTTGCAATTTGCCTAGTTAGTTCTCAGATATATAGCCATACAGCCCATTTTATTATTTTTTACTTTCTAACACACAACAGTTTAACTGGTCAATGGGAGAGTCTTTTACATCATCAATTGGGTTATCAATGGTCTTGGCAGATAATCCAATGATAACCTATTGAAGCAACTAAACATTTTGATCAGTTAAAACTCTTATGGTTTTACCTTATAAGTTTATGGTTTCCATCAATGTGCCATAAACTTAATGGCCCATGGACTTGGTATTTTCTTCTAATTACAGTTCATGACTGACGTTCAATTATCCTAACAAGGTCAGTCCGTACTAATGACTCTCTTATCCTATGCAGTTGCACTCAATGTCTTTTGGCAGCAAGGAAACCTTTGGTTAACCGGATTTAAATTTCGAGCTTCTCGAACAAGTTGATCAAGATGGTCATCAGTGACATCACTTATAAGTAGCTAAAAAATAAACCAGCATCTTATCATCAGGATTTAATTTGATTGAGTGCACATAGTTTTATACAGACCCACAGTAGAATGAGAATGGAATACCTATTCACATCTTTCATCTGCACTTCATTTTTTTACAGTTGAACAAAAAAGTTAGTGTGGCATTGCAATATGCCGAGCAGACATAAATTAATTAACTGAAATTTGTGGACTGTTTCAGGTCAGGCAAATAATTGATATTTCGCCAATTCAGATGCCTGTATAGATTTTTTTTCACCAACACTAATCCCCCACACAAGGCCTGACAAGGAGCCTGAAGGAGGTTAGGAGGATTGCATTACATCACTTTGCATAGGTTTGTCGACTTGGTCTTAACATATACAGCGTTGGATAACCACTTTGTCGTGTAGGCTGGGAATAACTTTCTTACCTGACACACCCATGCCAAATGACACCAATCGCCGCTCCAAAGTCTTCTTGCATGCTTACACCCATCACACTGCGTACTTCACTAACTTTCAAACCTTGTTGCAACAAAAAATTCAATTGCCCCTTGTGTATATCATACGAAGGATTTCCATGGCATCCAGTGTGAAATTTTGCTGGAAATGCAGAGTTATTCATCGCGGAATAGAGCTCCCGCTGCACAAATTGATTTAAATTTTGGCAAACCCTGTTCACCATTTCCGAAGTGATGTCGTTGATTCTGATATTTACAAGAAATCTCTTTAGAATGTCAAATCGTATTGCCATTCCCTCTACATAATCTGTGTCACCAAGGCTGTCTAATCGCAATATTATGTCCTCAATAATATTCAGTGCACCAACTATTTCATGATTTTCATTGTTTCGCTCACTCGTAGTCGCCACCATATTGGAATCAAGTCCCAGGCCAATTCCGGAATTAACAAAGCGTTAATTAATATTGGTGGAAATTTAACATGGTGCTATATAACCACCAATATTCACTTCCCAAATTCATGTAGTGATGCGTTTTCAACATGTTTTGAAACTTGAACATTGAAAATTACTTCAATATCTAAACTTCAATGTTGTATTTCACTTAAATTTGACATCTTCAATATTGAAATTAACATCAATGAGGGAAACATGTTGAAATTGAAGGAATGTTAAATTAAAGTAGCATGCTGAATTTGATGTTCAATGGCGAAATCCACTTCAATACGGAAACATGTTTAACTAATAATGTCAACATGAATATTGGTGGAAATCTGACGTCATATTCATCACAGTATTTCTATTTCTTGCCCGACTGTGAGCTCGGAGTGTGCTAATCCCAACCGGAAATATGACTAAAAAATGTCAAAACAATGTGACGTTTGTATTGTATGACCTTGCAAACGGTTAAGGTCGAAATTTGGAATCTGTGGAAAAGTTCTCAGTTGGTTTTCTTCCTATTTGTCTGGTCGAAGTCAACATGTACCTAAATTGTACCCTTTCTGATCCATCTGATTTGAACTTTGGTGTCCCACAGAGTTTGTGTTTGGGGCCTCTTCCTTTTATATTATATGCCTCCAAACTGTTCGATATTATTAACAATCACTCACCAGATTCACATGGTTTTGCTGATGGCACTCAGTTGTATGTGTCATTCAAACCTGACTACCCATGCAATCAATGTGAAGCTGCGTCAACGATCTTCGGAAATGGATGATTCAAGATAAATTAAAACTAAATGACGGTAAAACTGAACTGCTAATAATTGGATCTAAGCAGCAACTGCAGAAACTTAGCCCATGCCATGTACGTGTCAGGAATGCTGATGTCCTTCCTGTACCAATAGCTCGTGATTCAGGAGTTTGGCTTGATTCAAATTTATCAATGTCATGTCATTATAACAAAGACATATGGTGCCGCATTCTATTGGCTTCACAACATCAAACGCATCAGCAAGTCTTTATCTTGGGAAAATCTGTTGACTGTTATACATGCCTTTGTTACAACTCGACTAGATTATTGTAATGGTCTCCTGTATGGTTTATCTAATACTCAATTTATTAAGTTGCAGAGGGTTCAGAACGCCGCTGCCAGACTAGTGACTTCAACATGATAACATAAGGGTAAATTTTTACGGTCATTTGGCAAACGATCTTTCACAAAGAAATTTGTGACATTTTGTCAATAAGTGTTTTTAAAACTTGTCTTAAGACTCATCTTTTTAAACTAGCTTTTAATATTTAATTTATACTAAAGTTAACATTTCAACATTTTATTACACTTTTTAAGTGATGCTTATTGAACATTAGTTATATTGTAATACAGTGCTTTTGATCATTACATGTAAAAAGCGCTTTATAAATTATTAAATTATTATTATTATTACTGCAAACACAAAATTAATTTCTAACTCACATACTCGCAAACTAATAGTATAGTGAAAACTGCTGGAAACAAAATATAGATCACACTACAAACAAAATATAAAGCATGCTGCAAACAAAAGTGTTAAAGCCTGCTGCACAGTGGCGGAAATCTTGGTGGGGGCTGCCCCCCCCCCTCACCTTCCAGAAAATTGACGAATTTTCGGAAATTTTGATCTAAAAGAGGGTTAAAAACAGTCTTTTCGAGTGCAAATAGGGGGTATGTCGGAAATTTGAAAGTTTTGTCGGAAATTTAGGAGGCTTTGCCCCCCCCCCCCCACCGGAAAAAGTGAATTTCCGCCACTGCTGCTGCAAACAAAAGTGTTAACTCATTAATGCCCAATGCGCCCTGAGATTGACAAGTGGGTAACGGACAATGCGCCCTCAAATGACACCTCAACTTGCGGGCATGATATTTGAGCATGTGTTTATCGGGTTGCCTAGCAACAGATACGAAAATAGAATGTGAAATTTGAGCTTTTCAACGGTGTATCATGCAAGAAAATCGGTCAGAAACTCGCAAAGTTTTTAAGTTTAAAACCTTAGTTTTTCAAAAATGATGAACAATGGCGATACTGTTACAAAGAAAGATTTTACAGCAAGTTTTAAAAGCAAAAAAGAAGAGGTTTTGGAATCATCTAGAATGAAAATTTGGCACGAAATTAAAGCAATGAATTGACGTTTTGGGGTCAAGTTCTTCTGTGAACCATGCACAAGATTCTCAGCAAAAAAGATGAGATTTCTCCAAACTTTATTAAAAATAGAAGTCGGAAATCACAAGAAAGATGAACACGGAACACAAGTGAGCAGATACGATTTTTTAAAGGGTATTTTTGAGTAGAAATATGCGATCAAACACTCACAACATTTGACTGCATTAATGTTGGTTGAATCTAGTTTAAAGTTATCTTTTTAGACGAACTGTTTATGCAAATTTGGACACAATTTTGACTGTTTTCGTGACCCCATTGTTGGTCGTCTTGTTCAAGTTGTTATTTTAGCTAAAGTATGTTTCAAACGACACCAGATTAAATTACTGTGTGCGTATGTGCCCTATTTGGCAAGAATACTTATTAAATTGCACTAAATAAGTAGGATATTGCACAATCACTGTTATATCTATTTTCATCAATTTAGTCTTAAAATGACAACTCGTTTCAGACATATTGTGGTTTGAAATAAGTGTATTGAATTAATGCGCTTGCTTGCCGTGTGCAAATTCTCAAAAAGTCCACACTTGAGTTCTAAAGCTTTTAAAATGCTTTTTGTATTGGGTTTTATATCCTCATAAAACTTTTAAATCGATAAGGCAGGTAGTAATGTTGATCCAACCTGATTTTCTAGTAACTACATGTTGAATCAGAAGCAAAAGTTTATCAAAATAGGTTGCGATGGTTGTTTGCCGTTGTTTTCGCTTCTCTCTGAAATGGCTTCCATTGCGGGAAGCCATGAAACTGAAGTCCTAACAAAAACATAATTTAGCCGTCGTTTTGGGCCCATTGCTCGCTTATTTATCATGAAATCGCTTCACTAGAACATTTTTAATAATGTCTATGGGAAACTTTGTAATTTTCTGAACTATAAGTTTATGGTTTTGAGGTGTTTATTTTATAAAATAGCACGTGCGACAAAATGGCACAAATGTGGTTTCTCATGTTTGACAAACAATCAAAGATGAAAGTCTTTATTTCACCCTTTTATAGCTATGTGGAATACCTGAATATTAGGTTATCTTTTTCATGTGAGCATATAGATAACATTTCTACACAACAGTCCTTATGAAGGCTTATTTCAAACTAAAAAAAAGCGATTGTTTTTCAGAGCCAGACTTCAAAAGAGAACGTGTGTCTGACATTTTATAGCAGCCTACATTGGCATGCAAAATAATTTTCGCTAAAAACCATTGCTTTTCCAACAAAAACATGAGAAAATTGAGCTAAAAGTCTTACCTGATGTATGTTTAAAGTGTTTTTATGGTGTTTTTCAGTGCTTTGAGTAGAGAGGTTAATAGGTTTTGGTTTTGTCACCACAATTTGCCTTTGAAAATGTCGGCTGTCATTGTCTGCGTTAAAAACACCTCCACACCTTTCTCATCTTCCCATCCTTGGTTTATATTGAAAACAAATAGATTCTAGTGCCATATGTCCTTTTAAATATATTTGAAGTAATTAAAAACTTGAAAGATGTACAAGCACTGTGTTTTGGCTTGCACACTTTGTTGAATTTGAACACTTAGTAGTTGCTGTTCTAAATTTCATGTTGTAAAAAACATCTTGCCCAAAAAAGGAAAGGAGTATATTTTATAATTTTTGATTATTTTCTAATTCATATCCCAATAGATGAAAATTGGTTATAATATAGATATGTACTAATTTAGTAAATAATATTTTTTCCGTTTTTATATAAATTTATGGAGATATTGCCCCCTTTAGGTGATGAGTGACATGAAAAACAAAGTGTCACTGCTTTACAAATAAAAGTTCTCATTGAAAAAACTAATGATATATATAGGTATGCAAGTTCATTTAATAATTAACGCGCAAGCTGTTACAATGTTTCTACCTCCCAACGCCCAAGCAATATGGCGAATACGTGATTGAATTCAAGAGCTTTCACCAAAATGGCAATATCTCAGAAAGAGTTGCATGAAAAAATCTGGTCTTTTCAACCAAATATTGATATATGATTGACCAAATTTAGTTTAAATGACTCTTTTGCATCACAAGCCAGTCTCGTCAACCTCTAGAGGATGACGGCAAGAAATTTCATATCTTCGGTTTACTGCATGCTATGAAGACAGAAATACCACCATTCGATTCAGAAATAAAAGATTTAACTAATTCCTCCCTATAGTTAGTCATTATCAACATTGTAGCGATTTATGGGCCTTTGAAAGGCAAAAACGATCATATTGTATCAAATTATGCAATTTTCTGAACAAAAATATAGACTAGCCATACCTTTCGCCGTCAAAACAATGCGATGTTTGTATCGTATGACCCTGGAAAGGCCAGAAATGGATTTGCAAGGTCAAATTGTACCTACACCTGTGAGTTTGACGTCATCCTGGCCACAGGAGCTTCTTATTGGCCAATCATTGCGCAATGTACGCAAGTGCGAGTAAAACCCGACATCTTGAAAAGTTCAAAATAAATATTTCTACTCGTCATATTCAAACGAAATTTTGTACACAAAAGCGCTTGAATACAAAGAGTATTTTACACATATAGCTGTTCAGCAAATGACGAAAAGTTCAAGAGATATTCAAGATTTTGTGGATATGAAATTTAGAATCTTTGGTCAAGCGGTGAGTAAATATATGATCGTTTCAGTTTGTGTAATGTTTTGACGGCACTTGAACCCCCGTTTGAAAGGCTATTTTGTGAGGATTTTAATGGTGGGTTTTATTTAAAAATGGGGTAAATACTCGCTGAGATATTTATATTAGAAAGATTGGGTCGTAATATGATGCAAATGGCATTCATCCTTGCATTCTGATTGGTAGAAGCAGAACAGGAAGTTAAGATTGCTAGAGCAGAACAGGAAGTTAAGAATTTGGGAAAACTGATGCTCATACGAACATTATGTTCAGGGCTGGAACTACTGGGGGCGTGTGTAACTTGCGGAGAGGGGGTTCTGGAATTACGGAATGTGTTAAATATTAAGAAATTTTCTAGAAAATTGAGGTCCAAAAAGGTGTCAAAAACTATGATTTAAGCCCCCATTATATAAAGTTTTAGATCAATATGCCTTAAAGACCAACTTGGCAATCACCTGGCACAGCTGCCAGAAATAAAAGCTGGCTTTTAGATGCATGTGGTATTTCCAGCAATGTTTTGGCAAAACACCAAAGATTTGGCAACTTCTTTTTAACTCAGGTGGCTTTTTTAAAATATCCATTGATGAGTTCCTGGATAAGCTTAACAAGCCGAGGGCGCGAAGAGCTGTGCGAGGGTACTAATTCCCCTGTGCTATTTACACCCGGGGAAACAAAAGCATTAGCGAAGTCTAAAGTTCATCAATGATCGCGGGCGTGGCTCACCAACGATGTTTCAGTGGGTGATCATCCTCACTGATCTCAAAAATATGGCGGACTGTTATGAATAGTGGACACTGATTGGTCCAATTTAAAGGTTGCATTATAATGACTGCACGACGACAGCGAAATAGCAAACATTTCTTGATTTGATAATTGAATATTTCATTTTTGCAAGATTTTGTAAATTTCAAAAGCTTTCTCAGAAAGAAACGGCGAAAGAATCGCTAAAAGAATGGAGCTGACGTTAACAAAGGTAAGTTTGTTTTAAATATTGATTTTATAATTGCTTTAAAACCCGACAGCCTTTGCATATATGAAACAACTAAACAAGACAGCATATAATTTCAGTCATTGATTCCCTTTTTTTATTATATTGAATTTTTTAAATAAAAAAGAAAGCAAAGTTATTTGCAAGCGAGAATTTGAAATCATTTTATTGCAAACTCAAAGTTTATCGATAAAGCGATTTAATTAAAGGCAATTTAGTTTTATAAAGAACACTTTAAAACGTTAGTGGTTGAATTTTACCTTAAATTGAAGCTTATATTACATATAATAACATACCTAACATATAAATGTTGGGAAATTGATAATTTTGTAATTAAAAGTGGTATTTTTAGGCAATTTTTCATTTGTAAGAATATTCTTAAAAAATTATTGTGTTACCATGACAACTACTTTAGATACTTCATGTTCGGAAAATGCAATGGTTTTGTCAGCAAGGAGAGGGTTTCTGCATGCATGTATTTTCTAGTATGTAGATAATTTGATTGTTTGAATTATGGTTATCTGCTTCATTAAGTGCTATATTAGAGGCTATGTTTCCATCCGGTGGTTATTCTGACTTCTTTTTAGGCGTAGCAATATCGATCATGTGCCAATACCTGGTCACATCAGGAAAGTCTGGAATGACCTAAAATGTAGAAGGTGACCCCATCTTGTTTTAGCAATTGGTGACCTTTTATGCATAGTGCAAATTTGTTAGCCACAAAAAATAAACTCATAGTTTGAAAGATGACCCTGCATGCAGTCAAATTTGTATGATTAAAAAGCACATTGACAATTGGCATTGCCATTCAAATGGAATTAGACACATACAAAATTCAATATTTGAACAGTTAGGCTTTGAAAAGACGATAAGCCTTTTATACGTAGTCCAACTTAATTTTCTCGCTTGATATACAAAAAACTTTAGATTTATTCTTGTAGTTCTACAAAACGTTGAAATAAATCAAGAGCTTTGGTTTCATTTAAAGGGCATTGAAGTCTTAACGAAGACCGCCTCCTTCCCATTGGATATCCAGGATGTGCACATTCCAGAGGGGTGTACAAGCAGCTAACTTACCGTCTATGTGCCAGCAAAAATTTGGCCCAAGTGACATATATCTGTGCCTCATTAAAACAACGAGATTTTCTAAATGCAACTCCTTCAGGGTCAATCTACTTTACAATCCTAGCTACCAATGTGGAATGTGTACTCCATGCCTTATACATAGAGCATGCCAAATGCTATGGTAACCTGCCAGTCTACCTGCTCCTTCAATTTCCCGATGTATCAATCGTATTGTAGCTTCCTCGTCGACATTCTGCCCTCTTCTCAAAAGACCTAGTTCTGACAGTCTTCTTTTCAATGTCCGTAAAGATAGCGATATGTCATCTTTTTTAACAGATCAATGATAGTGAAGTACGGATAACCAAGATGAAAGTATTCTTCGATCTTCTTGCAAATACACGTTTCGCATCTGTCGTTTCCTTGCACAGGTGTTTCTTGTCCACAGCCAACACACAAAGATGCTGCATCACTTATATGAGATATGTTTGTTCCACAGAAGTGACAATAATTCGCATCGGCTGCACACGCTGTACCACAAACATAACAAAACATTTTAGACCATCTATGCGATATTGTATTAACTTTGTGAGTTGTTTGGCCTTTTCATTTTGTGAAAACATTTCTTATCACTGTGTGTGAAACTTTATGTAAGAACTTTAAAAGTATTGAAGCTCCTACCCCCCCCCTGGTGGATGAATATACATATAAACAGAACATCACTTCCTAACATCCTGTGAAGCCTATACATCCTGTGAAGTCTTCGAGAAAACTTTGGAAAGTGACCCCACCAATGAAACAGATTTAAACGAACACAGTTTATCAGTTGAGATAATGAAATCAACTGATAAAGAAACTGTGATAAAATTATCAAAATTTATCTCTTTATGTTTTGAGAAGAGATCTAAACGCCTTGAAGCTCGGAATGCTGACAGTCAATAGGCCATTGAATTAACTATGAAGCGTTATTCATGTCAATATTCGCTTTTAAATTATATTGTCTGAATCAAAATTGAGTTCTTCCATAACATAATTTAGAACCGCATAACATAATTTAGAACCGCATAACATAATTTAGAACCGTATAACATAATTTAGAACCGCATAACATAATTTAGAAGTGCATAACATAATTTAGAAGTGCATAACATAATTTGGAACCGCATAACATAATTTAGAAGTGCATAACATAATTTAGAACCGCATAACATAATTTAGAACCGCATAACATAATTTGGAAGTGCATAACATAATTTAGAAGTGCATAACATAATTTAGAACCGCATAACATAATTTAGAACTTACAAGTCCGTGCAAGATCTTAAGACATCTTTTTAGAGAGGCTTTCTATTAGCTTAGGGAGGACCACAAATATTTGGGCACCTATTTCAGTAAAAAAAGTTATATTTCAATGACCAATTCAATGGGCCCGTACACGGATAATGAATGAAGGCTTCCATGCAGAGATAATTAAAACGAAATTTATTTCACCAACACCAGAACAATTTCTTTCACCAACGATAATAAATCATATTTTATACATGTAATGTCAAGTATAAGAACTAGTTGATACTCATATATTTCCTCACTTGCCGAGCCTGTAAAGTTCATTGCTAATTTCAGCAATATGGTGTACATTGTTTCATGTCAATAATATGCGGTACAATAAAATCTAACAAACGGAAATCTTACAAATATATGGTCTGTAGTATAAAAACATATACGTGATCAGTCTGAGTCACATATTGGTTGACAGTAAGGTATACATCTAGAGGTTTCCCAGTATGGACCAACATGAAATATGAATGACGATGACGACGTGGAAGAGTTCAGCAAAAAGTATGTGGTGGAAAAAAGGCTGGTTACACAGTACCTGGAACATCTTCGCGAACTAGAAAGAAGGAAAAAAAAGAGGGAAGATAGCAGAAAGCGCGCAAATCTGGAAGAAAAGAGAAAAACCTTTGAAGATTACAACTGGAAAGCTATTTACAGGGTAGGAAAAATAAAGAAACTGAAAGTTGTTGTATTGGACATGTATATATCAATGAGAAATTTGAAGCAGTCGAAAGGCCGGGGCGTTAAAGCAAGAAAAAGTCGATATCGTATCACTTGACATAGCAAAGTCGCTAGTCCCTGATAACCGTCAACTATCTGATGATGACAGAGATAGTATTAACGACCAGGATTCTGCTGACGACGATGTTGCGTGCAGGAGATTGGAAGTGATGAGGATGATATTGATTCCGACGACGATGAAGGACAAATTTATGAAGGTGATGCGGGAGAAGAGGAGGAGGAGGAAGAAAACATTTCCGACCTTTTGCAGACCATAAGGTCTGGTAGAGTTTGCCGGACATGGAAGGGACGAGCCAGTGCTATAGACCAATTTACATAAAGATTTCAAATGATGTACTATTTAATGCATGTATAGGAGTGTTTTATACTATATGGCCATATTTTATTCACAAAATTATGTCGCTGTTTGATGCTTGACCGATTGGAAGGAAGCTATCTAAGGAAGGGGAGGGTCACAATTTTCTGGGCTATTATTTTGTGGGGGGGCTAAAATTTTTGGGCGCTAATTTGAAAGGGGGTCAACATTTTTGGGCCCTCGTTTTAGATATTTTACCGGCCCTCCCCCCCTAATAATTAATGACCGCTCCCTTAGTCCTTAGATTAAAATTGTTGTTATAATTTAGAAGTGCATAACATAATTTATATCACACTTGCGTCGGTTTTCTTTGTTCGTCCGAGGTTTATAACTAGCTTATAGACCTTGAATAAATGACTGGATTAAACTTGTAGACAAAACGCGAGAATTTTTCATTAAAAATTTTTGAAAATGACAAAATATGTTGGAAAACCTCCGCAAGTGTGATATAAGTTAGTTATAAACCGAGTAAGTCGGTTTATAACTGATATATTGCCCATATATTGATATATTGTCAATATATCAGTTATATACCTCCTACTCGGTTTATAACTCTTACTTACAAGTGCATAACCAGAGGTGCATACCATGACAGTGCTGAGAAACATTAGGTTAATCTGTAAATGATTTTTGCATGGCCAATTAAAGATGGGGGGGAGGCTAAGAAATAAATACTGAGAACCACAGACTGAGAACCCCGATATTTGTTTTCAATGGTCCATTAATGCTATTCCCTAGTGCATTTTAAGAGAAGCTTTAACAAAAATTTATAAGACCATAATCACAGAAAACAACACATTTTCTCCCCTGTAGATGACCCTAATGTGTTCCTCCGACAATGCATTGGTTAATAGGAGGTTTTTATGGCATATAGTTAGCAGGACTGAAGGCGATTATCCGATAATAATCTGTATGGCTGTCTTCCCTCGATAGCTGAAACAGCTTCCTCAATTTCTTAGCCGTTTATAATATATTCAGTAACTAAATGAACAAAACTTAAGTAGTATTTAAATTTTGAATTAAATTGAAAAAAAACTGAAAGATCTTCTTGAAGAAAGAGAAGAATGGCTATTCATATAGTGGAAGCATTCGCCGATCAATGTCATAAAAATAAAATATAGCGCCTGGTACTCCTGGTAGAAATCCCCCTTGGAAATTCCAGGCAGCAAGCACGCTAAGCGCCTGGGTACGGGGCAGATCATAGTCACAGATATTTTCAACATGGCGGAAACAGAGGCGCGTGCCACATTGGTTATGGAATTAATACGATATATAGAGGAGGTAACGATGATTTTACAACAAAGTGGTTCTCACAGCAGTGATTTTATACAGTTTAGGCTTGACTGGTTGTTCAGTGTTGTCATTCAATATGTATATCAATTACCTTTTGGTGAATCGGTGTTACAGCTTATTCAATCTGCCAAAGACATGGTCCATTGCCAAGACATCGAACGTCCTATATTTTATGAGTCTCATTTGTCAATTATTGGACGGTGTGGTAGGCCTCACCTTCATATTTTCCGCGAAGAATTAGAATTTTTTATGGATTTGCATTTTACAGGAGGTGAAATTGCTTCTTTAATGGGCGTTAGTGAAAGCACAGTGAGAAGAAGGGTTAGAGAGTACGATTTGCAATTCAACCGATCTTATTCTGAATTGAGCGATGAAAACTTAGATCAAATAGTGAGCCAATTTATTCATGAATTTCCCAACTGTGGTTATAGGAGAATGACTGGAATACTATTAAGTTATGGATATCCCCTGCAACAGAACCGCATAAGGGAGAGCATGCGCAGAGTTGATCGAAGTGGGGTATGTTTAAGGGCTCTTGAAATTAGAACAATACATCGTAGAAGATACCAGGTTCCTGGGCCACTTGCTTTATGGCACATCGACGGGAATCACAAGTTAATAAAGTTTGGACTTTGGTACTGGTTATTTGATGTTTACAAATATTAATTTGCTATTTGTAGGTGCACTATAACAGTCTAATATCATGGATCTAGGTCAAACCTGGGTGGGTGGTAACATTGTACTAAGCTCTATATACTGTAATCTGAAAGTAAATAATATGCAGCTACAGGGACGTGCTGGCTAGGGACGAGCGAACGAGAACTTCTTGGGGGCCCCTGCCATTATGGGCCCCTAAAATTAAAACATTGTAAAAGATAAAAAATATAGATTTTAATTTTGAAAATGAAGATTAAAATATTACAATTTATAGTTTTAAAAATCTAAATTTACGAAAATATTACCGAAAAATGTAACAAATTACGATACATTAATTCAAAAGTTACTGCAAAATGGTAATTCAGGAAATTTCTCCCCCCCTCCCTCGCCAACAATTTTTGGGGAAAAAGATCAATTAGCGACTGAAATGTTTCATGTTTGATCAGTAATACCCCCACCCCAATTTGGATCCATCTGTTACTGTGTCTGGGCCCCATCAGACGTTGTTCATTCGTCGTCCTTTTCAAGACCCCAGCACGTCCCTGGACAGCTATAAAAATATGGTGCAAATGTGGTTTGAACATATGTATTTGCTAATTAATTCGTTCCTCGGCTTCAAACACTCTAATTTCATCGTCAGTAATTTTGTTAAGTATACAATAGTACTTATTATCTTGAATTATGAAAGCTACTAAAATTTTACAAGTTATACATACAGGTGTGATATGAGACAATCTTATCTGTCAACAAATTTTAATTAAAGATAAGTTGCTTGTGATGTTACTCTGAGTGTATATCCGCACCGGTCATGCTTGAAAAATATGCCTGTCCACGGTGGGAATCGAACCTACAACCTTTGGACATACTCGAACCGACCTGACCGCGTAGCTCAGTTAGCAGAGCATTGGGCCTAATGCTCAGTTGGCAGAGCATTGGGCCTAAACTAGCCCAATGCTCTGCCAACTGAGCTATGCGGTCAGGTCGGTTTGAGTATGTCCAAAGGTCATTGGTTCGATTCCCACCGTGGACAGGCATATTTTTCAACCTTGCCCGGTGTGGATATACACTCAGAGTAACATCACAAGCATCATATTCACATGAGTACATTACACCAACACAGAAAAATCATAAAGATAAGTTATTGCACTTTTTTAAAACATGTTAATGCTCAAAAATATAATCTTTCCTTTTTTCCTTAGATGGCGATTAGTAATTCATGGTGGCATCGACAGTTATTCTTGTATGATTGTCTTTTTGCGTTGTAGCACTGATAACTGTGCCACAACAGTCCTCCGATATTTCTTAACTGCTGTTGACGAGTTTGGGTTGCCATCTAGAGTCCGATCGGACAAGGGTGGGGAAAATGTAGACGTTGCTAGGCATATGTTGAGCCACCCACTACGTGGTGTAGGGAGAGGAAGCCACATCGCTGGTAGAAGCGTGCACAACCAGCGCATTGAACGTTTATGGCGCGACATGTTTTCAGGTTGCATCTACATGTTTTATTACTTGTTTCTGGATATGGAACAATGTGGGATACTGGATCCCTCTAATGAAGTGCATATATTTGCTCTACATTACGTCTATGTACCCCGAATCAACCGCAATTTGCAAATCTTCTCTGGCAGACACAATAGAGCTCCGTTAAGCACTGAAAGAGGCAAATCACCTTTACAACTCTGGATTCATGGATCCATAATGAACAGGAACAGAGGGATTGAAGAATTGTGGAGTCAGGTTTGTTTAATAACATAATATTCTTACTAGATTAATCTCATCAGTTAAAAGTCTGGAGATAGACAGTCGAATACAATACGAAACTGTAGGCGCATTCGGGCTCATTTCCACACGGTATGTTAACAAGTATAGGCTAGTCAAGACATGGTTTGCAATATTGCTCAATTTTAGTGCCTTGCTTCGAGCGTTTCACACACGCATGATATTAGCAGATTATCCTCTGACGAATAAAATTGTATGGAGGCAGACAGTAAAGTATAAAAGTATAAGCGCTTTTCCAGCTGATGTGTTAACAAGAGACTTCAATGATCTGGTTTCTTGCACCTCACTTGGTGGTATTAATATTAGAATGCTGTTGTTAGGGTTTGTAATCCAAGTGAGTGTATATACATTTTAACCCTGACCAGGAACGACTGCGAAAAATGCAGCACAAGGTTCTCTGGTTGGAATTGAACCTACGATTCGCAGGGCCATAGGATCAATTTGTGCCAGAGGACCTTGTGCTGCATTTTTCGCATTCGTTCCTGGTCAGCTCTTAAAATGTATATATACTCACTTGGATTACAAACCCTAACAACAGCATTCTAATGTTAACAAGAGACACTGACAGCTCTTTAACTCAAGACATTTAATTTAGGTTTAATCACAATTAACTACTATAATTATCGTTTCAGGAAGATGAATACGACTATGGGGTGGATTGGGATGGACCTCCACCAAGCGAACCACATGATGACAGGTTAAGCATGATTGCACAAGTTGAAATACCGTTTACAAATAATCCCTTGAGCATTGCAAATAACAATTATTAACCCGTTGCAAGAAAGTGATGTTCATGGTGTTGACATCTATTTAGAAGTCATCTCTTTTATTCAACTGAACATATAAGCTAACATGGAATTAAATAACTCAACAAAGTCAAGCGTAACTAAATGACAATAGAATATAAAACGATAGAGGCAAGAGTGTATCTGCATGTACTAAAATTAGTCGTTTGATTAATATTTCATATACAGAATTTACAAGGCCAACGGCCATTTCCATTCAATCAGGAAATTTCCAACTTTCCATCTTCGTGGACCATCATGTTAATGTGTTAAATTAAGACATTGAGATGTAGAATTACATGGTTTTATGATAAACAAAAGGCAACTTACTCCCTTTGTTCAAAATAATATTAGTAGTCATTGACATTGGTATCCTGCATGGACAAGGTACATTTCTCACATAACAGACTAGGTATAGCGACTCATTTCAGTACATATCAGTTCTACTCAGATAACATTAACAACAAACAAATTATGTGCTTGTTAATTCTGTAACTAACCAGTAAATGTAGTGTAACCTATCCCTTTGCAGATATATGCTTTGTAAATATGACATTCACATCCGTCCAAAACCCGTTGCTTGAGCACTAAGTGTACAATCAAACGCTTTTTTAAATGCTTCTAATGTGGCATGACATGTTGGAAATTGGATTGTTGCGGCACACGCATCAGCAAGCTCTTTATCGTCTCTTCTAAACTTAACAGTAAGCATTCTAGTAGGTGGTAGGTTTATCCTATTATACATACATTATGAGTGACGTAGCGTTTGCTGGACAGCCTATGATTGTACCGAATACATATCACCATATGCACAATTTCCATATGAACTCTGCATAAAAGCACATCTATATGTGAAACCTAAATTTGTTACGTGCAGGTGTGTATACTATAACCTGTTTTCCGTCATGGAAATTTGTTTACACGATAACAATAAAATAAACTTATTGCTATACATACTGGCATTATTGGTGCATGTCCTGGTTTAGGGCACAAAGTCACAATTGTGCAACTCTTTTGGGACACCGGGTATATGCATGAATAAGGCAAATATACAGGTATTAAATACTTTACCAACATCGGTCTCAGCTGGAAGTTGGCTAATAAAGTCTTTGAACCAATCTATCGCCTGCTTTTGGCTGTTGTTGAGGTCGGCCACCTTTAATTCAACAATGATTCTATTTATAAGCTGATCTGCTTTAACAACTACTTGATCGGATTGTGCAAATGCCCTTGATACTAATTTATTTATTTATTTATTTATTGTGCTTCGCTTCCAAACATTATACAATAATTGCATTAAACAAGCTGGGACACCACAACAGCTTAACACCAATTACAGTGGGCCCTTTACAAAGTATCAATATAAATATAGAAAACAGAAATAATTAACAATTTATTGCCGAAGGCTAGGTGATTATCGGTGAGTAGGGACAGAGACAAAGTCGAAATTTTCATTTAACAATAACCACCGAGCCTAAGGCGAATAATTGTTTTAGTATAATTTCATAGGTGATTATTTGGGAAAATTTTTTTAAAAAAATACACATTTCTTCGTCATTTAATAGTCAAAACTTAGGTGATTATCACGTTATAATCACCTCAACGTCAACCAATCAGCTTGGAAAATTTTCAATAATCACCTATGTAATTATACTTAGTTTACTTAAGGTACGTTTACACACCGCGATCCGCCGTGTACGACTCGTATTTTGGCGAATCCAATCGAGTAGGCACGCGTCAATTGTGTAATTAAAGTTTCGCTTCAATTCAGATTTTTGGAATTGAGGCATCAAATGAATTTCATACACCAAAATCCGAATTGCACAGGACAAATCTCAATGTGCAAACGCCCCTCTAGTAACAGCAAGTTAATGGTCGGATGAGACTTCTGCTTTTGTTACATTTGACACAGACAGTCTTCCAAGTTCGTGGATCGTCAACGTTGTAGCAGGATCGTAATGCAGTCAAGTAGTATGCTAATATTCCTTTCTTAAATTGAATAAAAGATAGATTAATAAGCCTTAAATGCTCCGGGAGAGAGTTCCAAGTTCTAGTTGTTCGAAGAAAGAATGAGTTCTAGTTGTTCGAAGAAAGAATGATCGATTATAAGTTGTTGTTTTATGTTTTCGTTGACGGAATGAGATTGCGTTGACATTAGCAGATGATCTTGTGACTCTTGCGGGAGCAATACGTTCAGGTAAGGAATTTTGAGATATCGATAAAAATGCCAGTAATAGCTTTGAAGAAAAACATTAAGTCTAAATATTCATGCCAAAATGAGAGGGGAAGAAGTTCTGTCGAAATGAGTCTGTCTTTATAGGATACATCACACATGAATGGGAGTCCTAGAATAAACTTTGAAGCTCGGCGTTGAACACGTTCCACTTGGTTGATGAGCTCCACCGACTGCGGCGACCACACTTGAGCGGCGTAGCCCAGCGCTGGTCGCACAACTGCCAAATACAATGCACGGCGAATCCTTTTATCCGTGATTTCCATTGCAGATCTACGTACGAACCCGAGCATCCTATTGGCTGCGGCACATCGATCTAGGGTGTGTTTGGACCATGTCAGATTACTAGTAACCCAAACGCAAAGATCCTTCTCCTCTGTTGTTACTGCGAGGGTTTTGTTTTTGATGGTGTAGGGGAATTCGGTGGTAGTCTTTTTCCTGGTAATTCTCTGACACTTGCATTTATTTTGATTAAATACAAGTCCAGAAGAGGTCGACCACTCCTCAAGATTATCAAGATCACTTTGAATCGAGGCACCGTCTATGTGAGAATCGACACACTTGAATAATTTTGTGTCGTCAGCAAAAGAAACTACTTTTGCATTATTCACCACATCAGGTAGGTCGTTAACATAAAGGAGAAAGAGTATTGGACCCAGGATAGAACCTTGAGGGACACCAGATATAACAGGTTTTTCAGATGATGTAGCCCCTAGAACAGTCACGCGTTGCCTTCTGTTCAACAAGTAGGAGGAGAACCAACCGAGTAAACTACCAGAGATGCCAAAGCAGTTGTAAAGTTTATGAATAAGAATTTGGTGGTTAACTTTATCAAAGGCTTTGGACATATCCATGTAGATCACGTCAGTTTGTTTCCCAGCGTCCAGTAAAGTTCCAATAATAATAATAAATAATAAATAATAATAATAAATTAATGATGAATGAATTACATTTAAGAAACGATGTTAACCTGACAGAATCCAAACCCCTGCGGATCTCATCAATCTCAGCTCGTCATATTCGAAGCACATGGTAGACAAGGATGTCTTGAACTGCTTTTTCTTGGTTTTCTGTAGTTAAAACTTTATTCACAAAACCACTCGTACTGAGAAGTGTAATGATTTTGTCACAAGCATTCACATCCAACAGTTTGTCGCTTTTTGGATTCATTATCTAAGAAAAAATACTGAATACAAATTGATAGTCATGGAATTGCAAAATGGCCGTCTTGCATCTACTGTACATCTGGATATGGTTGTTCTAACTGCAAGAGGCCCTTCCTTTCCAAAACATAAACACCACTGATTTTCCAATTTGAATTATGCTAATTATAGTTGAAAATATACTAGGTAAAGTGGTGTCTTATATCAAGACACTTCTCGTGCATTTTTTTTTCTGGTGGAACGGTCCTATATTATGCTGCATATGTCCATTTGGAATACAGTTACTTACTTTACCTTTTCAATATCTTGCCGAATAGTAAGGTCAGGAACATCCTTTATAGAAATAAGCGGAATAGACTCAATACTTTGTGAAAAAATATACTGAACAACTGCTTGTGCCATACCCACGAAAGGGTAACCTTTGTGCAGAAATGTATGCGCTATCATCCTTCCAACATAGAAGTAAAGATTTGACTCCAAGGCATCTGTGGAGTGCAAAGGAAGAAGATGATTTCTTTCACCTTCAAAAAGGGTAATACGCCGGTCTCCGGTGGCTAACATGGTCATTGATACAGTCATTAATTAACAGATTAATTTGCAAATTAAATTCTGATATCTTATTAGCCCTAGTTAAACCCTACCAGGCTACCCTTCTCAAATGACTGATCTATCCGAAGTTAAAACATGCCAGTGTCCATTTGTAGGCTACACACATTATTACACCATCCCTTACTTACCTGTAAGCAAATGTTCACACTACTATATACCGATATGACTTAAGCTTCCAGAGTTTCACAAGTGTCAGGAGGTTAAACTGCACAAATTTGCATATGGAAAAGTCAAAAACAATTGATGATTATATTTTAGGTTTGACATGTCCAAGCCAGAGAACTATTATGGTCAAAAACCCATGCCAAGATCTCTGACTGAAATCCAGAAATGTACATTGGAACAGAAATTGTCTTGTGTTTATCAGCCCTTGATAGAGACACAGTTAGAGAATATCATTCTTGATGAGCTTCATCTCATGCTTAGAATCACAGGTGAGATTAGTATTACATTGTATGATTTGGGCAATCTATATGAATTTCAGTTACAGGCTAAAATATTCTCTAAAGAAAGATACCCCTTCCCCAGGACCTGATATTTTAACATGTATATAAGTCACATTAAACTTTCTAGGTGAAATATTTTTGAGACCGTAATTCAAATTATTCCTTTTTGTGTTCATACCGATACTATTGATGTCCTGACCAAAAATCTGGTTTCAGCTGCTATCAACTGGGATAAGGCAGACAATATGAACAAATGCCCATGTGAAAGGACAACTGCACACCTAGATGCCCTAATAGGTGCTATAAACAACTGCAGAGTTTGTTTTCAAGTATGGGAGAAAAAGGATACAGATGGCAAGAGGAGTGGAACATATGATTTCACAAGCTTAATGGGGAATGATAAAAAACTGCTTTTGGAGCCTTCACAAAAAATTGCCTGGTGTAATTAAGTCAGATGCAAGTTCCTCTGTGATAAAGATCGGAAGGTATTATGTTCAAAAACATGTTTTACATGATACAAGCATATAGTCTTTCTATTTATCTGTATATATTTTATCTGGTTTATGTGCATTATTAGGGTTTTGGCAATCTATACACAATGATTGAGACAAGAGATACAAGTGATGAATTTATCACAGACTACTTTGGACAGGTATATTATTGTATATAATGAAGTCAGAAATTAAATCTAAAAACACATTTCTGTACAGTTTTTCCAATAGGTAATTTTTAAACTTTTTAATATTTTAAAGGCTAAGAAGTGGATATCACTTTTCAACACAATTCAAGGTGCTGGAGGGATTTGCGATGGATGTGCGAAGGCAAATGTTACCCCTTACATGCATTGTATGGTGTACCATGTACCAAACTTTAATATGCGAATGCATGGTGGGATGAAAAAATTTACAGGGCAAGGTGAGCTTATTAAATTATATAAGTTTGGCTTTGCCTGTTAGAATAGATGACTGCCAATTATGGGATGCTGCAGGAGATGTTCTACGAGTGATGAAGAGAATGAAAACACTTACTGAACATCAACATACACGAAGGGAATACAACAAGAGGAAATCTGTTTACTGGGATAGTGATTTTAATGAAAAGCAGACAAAGCAAAAACGTCAATTGCAACAGAGTTGTGAGGATGCTTAAAGCAGCAAAGTTGATGTTTCAGATACAATGTCAGCAGATGAACTACAGGAGGGGCTGAAAAGATTTGGCATTCAAACTTGAGTCAAGAAGTTGACCCATCTACAAGAAATGTACAGACAAGCATTAAAAAGTCAGTAAAAACTTTTTGAAATGTTTAGAAATATATTCTCATCGTGTTATATTAAATTTGTAAATATATTCTCAAATATTAGTATCCTATTGTTCGCCTACAAGTCATTTCTCCAACCGTCAATTGACCAACGTCTTGGGTTCAGTAAGGTTGCTTTTAAGGTTAGCTTTAGTTGTAGGGCTAGCTTTGGACTTACAGTAAGGTTAGTTTTAAGGCTTAGGTTTTCATGGAAAATCAACCCAAGACGTTGGCAAACTGACAGTTGGCGAAACAACCGCAATTCTTACTGTTACTGTTTTATAGTAATAGTTGTTATTATACATTGTAGTTGGTAAAAGCAATTTAATTGGCTAAAAGCAGTTAAATCACACAACCTACAGAAAATTCAGTTATCTGCTAAAATGAGCCTGCGACGATTAGCAAGCAGTATCTATTTAACAAGCGTTATGTATTTAATACAAACAAATGTATAAAACAATGATTGAATTTGGTTTTTGCGATATGCAAAATTATCAAGGTCTCTGTAAGCGTTATCGGCCTCGCCTTCAGCTCAGCTGATAACACTTACCTCAATCTTGATAATTCCGCATATCACAAAAACAAGTAATTGTTAAATATCTTGCAGCATGCTTTATATTTTGTTTGCAGCATGCTTTCATATTGTTTGCAGCGTGCGTTAATAAGTTTGTTTGCAGAATGCTTTATATTTTGTTTGCAGCATGCTTTATATTTTGTTTGCAGCATGCTTTTATATTTTGTTTGTAGTGTGCTTTATAATTTGTTTGTAGCGTGTGATCTATATTTTGTTTGCAGTGGTTTTCACTATACTATTAGTTTGCGAGTATGTGAATTAGAAATTAATTTTGTGTTTGCAGTAAAATATATTTTGTTTGTTGTGAATTTGTTTTGAATGGTGTTGTCCCTTTTGGGCCACCACAGAGGTCCTAATATAATCCTATCCCAAAATTAAAATATCAAAATGTATATAAATATAGGCTCCACCTTTTCTATGCACACTCTAAACACTCTGAACATTTCAACAGAACATTCTGTTTGTGGTACACACTAAGAAAAGAATCTTGACACCTGTCAATTAATCGAAAAAATTACTCAAGCTTTAAAAATGATACGACGTGTTAGCTCTTTCATGTCCAGACAAAATCTGTTACTAATTTACCATAGCTTAGTTGAACAACGACTAAACTATTGTAGCGCAGTTTGGGACACTCTGTCTGATGGCCTATCCCAAAAATTGCAAAAATTGCAAAACAGCCAGAATCATCACAAATAGCGTGTATGACGCTTCATCTAGTGAATTACTTGTTGAACTTAGGTGGCGTGCACTTGCTCATGAGCGAAGAACTAAAAAAGCTATCATGATGTACAAAGTGCTTAACAACTTGGCTCCTGAGTATTTAAAAGATTTGTTTCGCGAAACCAATCAAGTACATGATCATGATTTGCAAAACTCTGATCTAAATCTTTTACCTCCAAAACCAAAGAGCAATCTTCTCAAAAAGAGTTTTTCATACAGCAGAGCTGTAATCTGGAATTCTCTTCCAAGACATGTTCGCTTGGCTAATTCGCTAACAGAATTTAAGAGGTCGCTAAAATTTAGTGTGTAACTCTCCAATAGCAAATAGCCTATACAGTATGATATTATATTATAGTTTTATATTAATTTTTCATGTCATCCCTGAGTCGACAGCGCGAAGCGCCGTGCAAGGGTACTAATTCCCCCCGGCTATTTACACCCGGGAAAATGAAAGCATTAGCCAAGTCTAAAGTTCATCAATGAGCGCAGGCGTGGGTTACCGTGAGTGGGTTCGGTGGGTGGTCATCCTCACTGATCTCAAAAATATGGCGGACTGTCATGAATAGTGGACACTGATTGGTCCAATTTAAAGTTTGCATTATAACGACTGCATGACAACAGCAAAATAGCAAACATTTCTTGATTTGATGATTGATAAATTTCTTGCAAATACATTTCATTTTTAATTTGCAAGATTTTGTAAATTTTAAGAAATAAAGGGCGAAAGAATCGGCTAAAAGAAGGGAGCCGACATTAACAAAGGTAAGTTTGTTTTAAATATTGATTTTATAATTGCTTTAAATTAATTTAAAACCCGACGGCCTTTGGCTTTGCGTATATGAAACAACTAAACCAGACAGCATATAATTTCAGTGTATCTTTAATATTGATTCCCTTTTTTATTATATTGAATTTTTTAAATAAAAAAATAAAGCAAAGTTATTTGCATGCGAGAATTTGAAATCATTTTATTGCAAACCCAACGTTTATCGTTAAAGCCAATTCATTAAAAGGCAGTTTAGTTTTACTGATAAAGAACACTTTGTGGTTGAATTTTACCTTAAATTGAAGCTTATATTACGTATAATATCATACCTAACGTATACATGTTGGGAAATTGACAATTTTGTAATTAAAAGTGATATTTTTAGGCGATTTTTCATTTGTAAGAATATTCTTAAAAATTTATCGTGTTACCATGACAACAACTTTAGATACTTCATGTTCGGAAAATACAATGGTTTTGTCAGCAAGGCGAGGGTTTCTGCATGCATGTATTTTCTAGTTAGTTTTGTAACTTTATTTATGTATATATAGTTAATGCACGTCACTCTGGAAGAGTACTTTTGTGAAGGAGTTTTTACGTGGGTAAATAAAGATTTCTATTCTTATTTCATTAACACCATATGAAAAGGCTATTAATTAATGAAGCATCATACAGATTGCTTCTCTAGTTTACAATCTTGGAAAACTGCTGGATGGAGCAAGAAAGAAAGTACATAATGATGGCTATCAATATAGGTAGATAGATAGAGACTTTATTTAAACAGGGTGACACTTAATAGTACGAAGTAGTAATGAACTTGTGGCCCTCATAAAATTTACAAAAATTAAGGACTATATCTATTGTCTATTTACAACATTTATATATATCTATGATTATAAATCAGTATTTAGACTTTCAAGTTTACTTAAAAAGGTTATATTACACGAGCTATATATGACATTACATTTATATAAAAGAGAACATTAGCTATATTACAACTATATATTACTTAAATTTGAAATCAGGAAAAGATGTAAATTGTTTAAATTCACTCTGATGCATATGAACGCAATTATATAATAAGTATTTAAAACAGTTAATGGAGCTAGCAGAATGGAAACTTAAAGGTAATTTGTTCCAGAGGCCTATAGCGGTAAAAGAAAGAGTTCTTCCTGCTTCTGTAGCTCTATTGTATTTCAGAGTTACTAAACATCAATCAGCACTGCAAGTGTTCCTCGAATGTTGTTGGCTATTTAAATTTAATAGTCTGTTTAAGTACTCTGGAGTAGCATTAATAGTACGCTTGTAGGTCATAATACATTTTCTGATATCTGACTCTACGTAAAAAGGTAACCAACCAAGATTATTAAACAGATTAATCAAGGAGTGGCAAGGCTCAGCATCAAGGATAATTCTGGCACAGCGTTTTTGACGCTTGAAAATGTTTGTGATATTGCTCTTACTACAGTTTGTCCAGGTTATACTACAATAGAGAAATAGAGGTTTGATCATAACATTGTAGAAAAGTATATGTTCGTTTCGAGGCAGATAAGATTTTATAGACTTCAATATCCCAATATGTTTTAATAGTTGCGTTGCCATTATTTCAACATGAGTGTCAAAGTTTAAATCTTGGTCAATATTAAAGCCCAGTAATTTCACAGTGTGCACTTGTTCTAATGAATCATCATTCAATTTAATATTGAGAGTTTGATTTTCAGGGGTAAGCTTAGCTTTAAGACATTTACCAGAAATCAGAATGGTTTTAGTCTTGGTGGTATTGAGAGGCAGCTTATTGGTAATGGCCCAGTTTTCAACATTAGAGACTTCTAGAGATAATTTCTCATTAATATCATTGTAATCAGTGGCAGTGAGTAAGGTAGTGTCATCAGGGAATAAATCTACTTGAGTGTTGATATGTAGAGGCAAATCGTTGATAAAAACGAGAAACATTAGAGGCCCACGGATAGAATCCTGTGGTACTCATTCTGTGATTACTTTTGTTGTAGAAGACTGGCCTTTGAAGTTAACATAGTGTTTACGGTCTGATAGATAGGATTTAAACAAATCGAGTGAGCTCTGATTAAGATGGTATGCTCCAAGTTTATGAAGCAGGATACTGTGATCAACCATGTCAAAGGCTTTCTTATAGTCGACTAGGACCATGCCATTAATGAGATTTTTATCCAGGTTGACTAAAAGAGAGTCAACGATAAATGCAACAGCAGTTTCTGTGGCAAACTCGCTTCGAAATCTGGATTAGATTGGAGTATATCAGATTATTTATAGTAAGGATAGTAAAACAGACAGTCATTTTCCTCTACCTTACTCATTATGCGTGCACTTAAGTTATAGACATTGTTGTTTAGCATATCACCTATCTAGATTAGTCCTTTATGGTTATTATCAGGGCTAAAGCCCCCCCAGAAGTAGAAGGGGGGGGGGCTTAGCCCCCCCAGAAAATTTGAATTTTTTGAAAAAATTTTGATAATTAGGGAAAAATTTAGGTTATTTTTTGAAAATTTAGGTATAAGGGGACAAATTTGCAATATTTTGTTTAAAAAAAGTGTATTTCCGAAAAAAAATTTTGATATAAGTCCGAAAAAAATTTTTTCGTCCCTTTTTTTTTGTATATTGGACCCCTAAAGTGGTACACTGACCGAAATTTTTTTGGCGACGGGGGGGGGCGGTCGCCGGAAAAAAATTTAGCCCCCCCAGAACGAAATCTGTTCCGCCGCCGCTGGTTATTATAGGTGATTTTGCACATTATTTCACAGTAAACTTTTCTATTTTTATTGTATTTTTTCCCTATGTAATTGTATGTGTGCAAATAAATTATGTGTCGTTCAATGATCTTTAAAAGCACAGGTAAAATAGAGATAGATCGATAGTTGTTAAGATCAGAAATTTCGCCAGCTTTAAATAGCACTGTTATTTATAGTTATATAGTTGTATATATAGTTATTTTCCATCTTGAAAAGAAGAAAAAAGCTTCCTGCTCTAAGTCTTTTGGAGAGCAAGCCACCTCGTCCAGCACTTCAGCTCCCAAATGACCTCGCTATATACTCAAGTGAACTAAGGGGAATGAAAATCTTGGAAGTCAAAAAGGACCTCAATGACTTGACTACCCATTTACAGTTTGCCGAAAAGTTGCGAGAAAAGTTTGCCAATGTTCAACAATACAAGGCCACCTCTTCCATATGTAAAGAAGTATCAACTATGAAAGCTGAGAAAAGGAAACTGCAGGCTGAACTACATGTATCATATGAGGCGCCAAATGTATTTTTATTATTTAGATAAAATACAAAGATATTTTGGCTGATTTATTTTATTATATCATATTTCCAAAATATCTGCTTTGGTTACTTGAAATAACCAATGAACTCTATTATATCAAATAACCAATTTGTATTTTGCGCTGATATCAAATAATAAACTTGACGCAATTTGGTTAATAACCAATTTTGCTGTCATGATTTAATTTGGTTATATCGAATGGCCAATTCTTTGCGTTCATGATTTAATTTGGTTATATCAAATAACCAATTCTTTACATTCATGATTTGATTTGGTTATATCAAATAACCAATTTTTGTCGCATTTTATTAAATAACCAAAACATAATTTTTACACACTTGGTGAGCCAAATGACTTCACAACGGTAGCAACACTCAGAGTGCCTACCCCCTGAACATGCCAAAGACAATTTCCCGATTTCATACGGGCCATTCCATTTAATATACACCCCCCTATGTACGAGGCATATATTTTTCACCCCCCTCGGAATTTTTTAGCTCATCGTATACCCCTGGAAATGTGTTGTTTTATATATAACACCCCAGAAATCTTTCTCCAGAATAGGCAACCCCTTAGAAATATGCAAGCATACCTTGTTTAGCCCCTATGGACGAGGTACATATTTCTGAAACACCTCGGAATTTTTTTAGCTTCATTGTATACTCCCAGAAATAATTTATTTTATCCCTGATAGTCACCCAGAAATCTTTCTCCAGAACAGTCAACCCCTTAGAAATATGCAAGCATACCTTGTTTAGCCCCTATGGACGAGGTACATATTTGTGAAACCCCTCAGATTTTTTTTAGCTTCATTGTATACCCCCAGAAATATAGTTATTTTACCCCTGATAGTCCCCAGAAATCTTTCTCCATAACAGGCGACCTCTTAGAAATATGCAAGCATATCTTGTTTAGTTCCTATGGACGAGGTCATTTCTGAATCCCCTCGGAATTTTTTTAGCTTTGTGATATACCCCCAGAAATAGTTATTTTATTCTCGCACACCCCTCATGGAATGGGGTTAGCGTGATTAAATAAAATGTTTTCTATCTATGTATTCTGATAGTGATAGCCCCCCAGAAATATTTCTACCAAACAGGCACCCCTCAGAATTATGTAGGTGTATGTATGTTTATCCCCTATGGACGACGGATACGTTTCGTTCGGACCCTTCAGAATTTTCTCAGCATCCCAGGGCCTTTTTTAAGGGTGTTTGAGCCTCATGGAAGGCTGATTGTGGTTGGAGACGGGGCTCCCCCGGGAAAGTGTTGAAAATTGTAGCCCAAAATTTGCATTTTCTGCATTCTGAGCCGCACTATAAACCGTACCAGTATTTATACTCCGGACAAAAATAGAGAAAAATGCACAAAAATACAAACTTTATATCTGGTAACATGGAAAACGACTGGAACTAGTCATGAAATAGAACTGCATTTTCAGATTAAAAGTACTTAATATCTTGTAAAATAAATTTGTTCTCAAAATTTCCATGGACTTGTGCTTCCCATTACTAAACATTGTCACAAAGTTTCAACTAGTTTCATAAAGGACAAAAATAAATAAGCCATTAAATGCAGGAAAAGGGATTTCTATTCTGTTGCTAGTTCCAGACCTTTTGTGCACGGTTAACATACACATGTTGATGTTTTGTCGCATACTAATGTTTGGCCAGATCTGAAAGAAATTAACTTTGACTGGTATAGATTGTGTTTGTTTTCCTGAATGGAAAATGTACTGAACCTTATTTATATTCATCTCATTATTTGAGATCGAACGAGTTTTTTTCTCAAATCTGATGTGACATAAAAATTTTGATAGACCACTTTAGGAGAGACAAAATCTTTTTATGCCCCAGCTGATTATCCCCTTTGCCCTAGCTTATTATCCTAAAACAAACTCTTCTTAAGACGAAGCTTCCCTCCAACAAGGTTAGGCAAAACTGGAATCGTATATGTGGACTCTGACTCTTC
>CACRXK020000297.1:37218-90809 GCA_902702795.2 Paramuricea clavata
CCCCCCCCCCCCCCCCCCCCCAATAAATTCTCAAAGCCTTTGAATGTATGCTGCTGATTAATTGTGTAACAAAGCTATATCAGCAATTTTACAATCAAGAAATACCTATAGTTTAAGTAAATTTGCATGAAATTTAGGCCAAAAAATTTTAAGAAATTTTAAGAAGAATATATATATATATATATATATATATATATATATATATATATATATAACAATTATACCATCAGCTCGAGTTGTATGTGAGCTGATAGCTAACGAGGTGCGTAGCACTGTGTTGGCTATTAGCCATATACAACGAGAGCAAATGCTATAATTGTTTTATAATATAGTCTAATAACCATTAACTGAAGCAATAATTAATTATCCTCTGTTACAATGTCTTGACAATTTGTTCGGCCAAAAACCGCTTGGCTTTGAAAATTTGAAATACTTTTGTTTTACAACTCGAAGACAAAGTGAAAGAAATGGTTTTAGAACCGGTATATCTCACAGAAAAGCTCAGATATCTTATACAGATGTTTGGTTGTATAGTAAGTGCTTCTTGACTGCAAATTCATTTGTCTTTCATTGCAAACTTTTCTGAACAATTTATAATTATTCTCAATGAACATTTTTTTCGCTGTTGTTTCGATATTAATTCTTTAAAAAAAATTTTGGTCTTAATTCTTTAAACTAATTTCTATGTAATAAATGTATTTTGCTAACCTGTCAAACCTTTTTGAGAGTTTTTCCTTGTACTATTATTTTTCTCAAAGCGAATATTTTCCTTTTTTCGCTACTCACCGTATATGAGCTGATATGCCGCGAGTAATTCAACCAATCAGATTGCAGAACAGCTCATATACGGTGAATGACTGTATTATAAATATATATACGCTCCAATTTGAAAAATTTCTTCGTAATCCTTTATGTTTCGCGAGGTATCCTTAGCAAGCTTTAATCTATTGGCATTTACTTCTTTTTCAACTAAATAATTGTAGACCACCCCTTTTTCAGTTTCAAATTCCACTTCCACCGTGTCAGTCATTTCAGCATAACGCAACACTGTCTCTTTGTACCAACCTACATTAATATAAAAAATTATTTAGCAAACCATATCGCTATATCTAACACATGACAATGCCATAATATACCTTATGTATATACATATAGGTTTTCTTACCAGTTTTTTCCATCCCGTTTCACCAACTTCTTCTCTGGTCCATAATTTGAGCACCTTAGCACCTACCAACCTTATTGCTGCCAAATCTGCTTTCAAATTTCCATCGAGCCAAGAATATGATCTTTCTGTAGGTACTTCGTAAAGGTTAATCTCATTTTCCAAAGGGTCTAAAATTTCTTCAAGTGTGTCCATGGTTATTTTCTCTGGAATGTTAAGGAACGCTTTCGTATGTTTAACAAAAATGGAAGCACTGTCTCTCGGGCGTGATTTACTAAGGGTGGGACTTGTTGGAGTTGAATATTTTCTTCTTTTATAGATATATGTGGGATCTTCCAAGTAATGTTCTTTTTGAGAAGCAATCAAGTTCCTTGTTGCTGTTATCAAATTCTTTATCGCTTGAATTTCCTTCTGGAAAAACAAGTAACCTTTACCTGTTCTTAACATTAAAACTCTGAGAGCAAGTTCGTCCTTCGTACCACAGTCCAGTATGTTATCATATCACAGGATCTCTCGCAGTTTATACACAGACATCTTTGCAATTTCAGAAACATATGTAGGAATCATGACATTTGTCCATCGTATTTCTCGACCGGTGGCAGAACGTGTTTCTCCAATTTTTCAACTGGGCGTTTAACTAACTCATGTTTTTTTCCATCACCTGAAATTTTGTTCGCTCTGCATTTCAGTTTTAATGATGTCTTGTCTTTGTTTTTATACAGTTCATGCTGGCACCAATACTCCAGTTCTTTGTCATTCTGAAACTTTGTGTCCAACCTATCTTTAAATTCTGCGTAAAATTGTTTTACTTCATCTTCAGTGTACCAACTCAAAAATGCAATGTACAGTAACACTGTATCTATACCATGGGCAAACACCTTGTATGTCATTTCCAACACTTTTTACGGAAGAAATACACATGGAGTCCCATCAATTATTTCTGTCACCAATTTCTGAACTTTTTTCCAGTGGCATATAATGTAGCTCTCCTTCTGTGTTAAACCATCTTACATAATCAGGAACTGGTTGTTGTTGAATATCAGGGTTTATGATTGTGGTCGAATATTTATCTGCCCAGCAAGTTCTTCCTCCTCCTTCCAATTTGTTTTGTAAAATTTGGTAATCTTCTGTAGCATCCTATATAACTTTCATCCAGGTCCCATAGTGTTGTAACTTCTTTCCACAAATTATTTTTAACAGGGTAATAGCGTGTATTATCAAGGTTTTTATGGCATTCACTCTTTCCCAGGAAGGTTACCAGAGGACTTTTGTCGTTGAACACAAAATTCTCTTCAGTTCCAATTCCACGTTGGACAAAATCGGTTGCTTACCATATTGCGTTCGCGCCAAACAGTTTTGTACTTCTCCAGCCATATGTTCCATGTTTTCTCGATGATGCTGATCTTCGATGATGTAATCTTTACGTACGGCTGTGCTGGAGAAAACCTCATTTGATAAAGCACGATTCTCAACAGCATGGACTCGTTCAACCAGGTTGCGTTTGCTGTGGTACTCGGTGAATGATTTTTGAGTGACAGATTTCAGTTTCAATACTCTGGCAAGACGAACTAGCCACATTTGCACAAGTGAATTGGATGGAGCTTCTGACGGCCTGTTATCTACAATGAAAACGAAATGCTCCTTTAGCCTCCCGGTGTCAGGATTTTGAAAATGTTTGTCAAGTGCAGGGTTAACCATCAATACAAAGATTTTGCTAAAAACCCTTTGGACGGTTTCAGGCTCAAAGTGCGAAATATTGACCAGAGTGGCAGCTGCGCCAGTCCTTGTAGTGGATACATGTTGGCCTCTTTCGTTTTTAACCGCTGAATCTGTCTCCTTAAAAGATGTGTCATAGGTGTGATGGCATTTGTGTGCTAGTCCAGCCCAGTTGTGATCTGGGAGAGTTATCTTCCTCCACGTTTTCCCCGGTTTTTGAACCAGTGATATATCTGTGTGAACCTTTGCTTTTGCATCTTTTGAGTCTCATTATACTACGTGAATTTAAATGAGCATGGTCCATTGTGAGGTTTATGTTGTGAGTTGACCATTGTAGATTGACCACATATTGCTCATTTCCAATACGAGGAGGCTTGTGAAGGGATAGACACGCATTATTTCCTTTACCAGAGTGGTGTCTTTTTGCTTGATACATGCCTTCTTTAAAGTTTTGGGTATAATTAAAGCAACTCGAAAGGCTTATGTTAAAGCCTTTGGGCGCCAACGCTAAGACAGTTTCTCTTGTGTGTTTCATGATGGTATTACTATCTGCAGGACAACAAAGCACAGTGTCAATAAGTCTTGGGTGGCTCTCTAATCCACCTCCAGCCCTGTCAATTCGATCTCCTTCACCAAAACAAAATTGAAGGACTCCAGCAAGATCTGGAAATTGATCACTCTTAAGAAGTCTTCCTCTCCCTTTAAACATGTGTTGAAGCTTTTCAAGCTTCATCTTTTGAAGCATTCTGTACTTCTTTCGTCTTGCTTGTTCTCCTGTTAAAATCGGATCTGCACTCTGCTCGATGTTTCTCTTCATTTCCTCAAATAACTGCACGTTAAGGCTTACTTGATCTTGAGAACATTGGAAAAGTCTTTTGTCCTGAACATTTGCCAACTTCGACATGAAGTTAACACTGGTGATTTTTGTTAAAATCGCATTTAAAGTGTCTCTGTCTCGCTTACTGTCAAGATATTGCAAAATTATACCAAATTCGTTTCCTATCACTTCCCGAACTTTTTCGTTCATTGTACTTTGCTTCATTGCTGATATTTTGTGGATAGAGTGTAACGACCACAGCACTTCGTCCCCTGGATTTTTTAAATATAAGCTTTTCCATCGATATAGATTTGAGCAACATTTAAATGCTTACCCATTATCTCAAGTAATCTTGGAGACTCAATCCTGAGGGAAGGTTTTAATTCTTTTAATTCTTTGTAGATTTTGGTGACATCTCGAGTTGCTACAATAGGACCATTCTCAATAACGTATTTAGCTAAAGATAGCATTGCACCTAAATGTTTTTGTTGTTTTTCTGAACCTGCTTCACTTAACTTTTGGAAAAGTACATTGACGTTCTGGGAAAGATTTCCTGTCATGACTCTTTGCAGCTGATTTCCTTCTATCATAACAGGTCTAGACATTCTCTCTTCACATCTGCTCGCGTTACTACTGGCTGTAACCCCCTTTTCCTTGTACCACTTTAATCTTGGTCCCACCAGTGGAAGTACTTCTTCCGCCAGCTCCACTGCAGGCATACTTTTCGCGGTCGTATTATCTTCGTTTTTCGTACTTCTTGTCTTTTCATTTTGTTTCTCGTCTGTCACTGTAACCTCAGCTGGACCTGCTTTAAAATAAGATAATAAATTTGGGCCTGTATGCCCTGTTTCCTTTGACAATTGTGCTGGATTCGTTTCAAGTGAAACTGCTGCTGCTTTGCAATCTCGCTTTCGTTTTAAGATGGTTGGCCTGTAACGCGTATCGCTTTTGTTTGTCAATTTTCGTTGGACGGGTATCTTCTCAAAGTTGTATTTTGGCAATTTAGACTGGGATGTTTTGACCTCAACATTTGCTCTTTTTGTGGTGTTCTGGAAAGTTTAGGTGTTGTGCTGGAAGGTTTAGATGGTGTGCTGGAAGGTTTAGGTGGTGTGCTGGAAGGTTTAGGCGGTGTGCTGGAAGGTCTAGGTGGTGCGCTGGAAGGTTTAGGTGATGTCCTGGAAAGTTTAGGTGTTGTGCTGGAAAGAAACCGTTCAGGTAATTTTGCAATATGGCTGGCTTCTTTAGTAGATGAGAATTTTCTTCTGCATCTAGTTACATCCGCACAGCTTCCATCTGTGTCACGTCGTGAAATCTGTTCAATCACAGTAACAAAATTATTTGGTTTCCACAATTTTTCAAGTTGGAAACGTCGAATATTTGTCCGCATTATATAGAGAGGATCGCTTGCATCGGGTGAAGTACTTTGACTACTAAGAACTTCTCTGGGATAGAAGATACCATGCAAGGCTTTCTTTATAGCGACACTTGATGTTGTGTCTGGGTACACCGAGTGGATGGGTTTTGAAATAACAGACGCAAGAGCGAGAATATGAAATTGACTTGCATAAATGTATGGTTTAGCGGTTATTTTTGCAAGAGTGTCCATGGCACGAACAGCATTTGTTGCATTACCATTATAGACATTACAAGCTACCTGATCGCTTAAAAGTATCTTGATAATTGCTTGTACGGAATAACCAGAAATACTGGACATCATTGCAAGCTGTGGATGGGCAGCATAAAACTCGGAATAAGCAAATAATTCTGATACGGATAGAAGATGAAGAGCCACTGCTAACGACTCATCACCGGCCAATAAAATTGACACACTATTAAAAAGACAGTTTCTGTTGGCAGTTGACTGTAGTGTTAAGCAAGTGAAGTGCAAGAATCTAAATTATTCAAGTCCACCTTATCACAACCCGCACACCTGTTTACCTATATATACACAAACTTACGGTTACAGCTCAACAGCTGGCCTCTGTAGCTCAGTTGGCTAGAGCGCTGCACCAGAATCACAGGGCCGCAGGTTCACTTCCTACCAGAGGGTCTTGTGCTGCATTTTTCGCAGTCGTTCCTGGTTAGGTCTTAAAAGTATATATTCTCACTTGGATTACTAACCCTAACATCCTAATATAATTTTTAAAATCGGATGGTAGCAGAGACTTCGATATCAAGTCTAGGGGTCTCCTCAGCATTTTTGTTTCACATTGTTGTTGCTGGATCTCGCGGCTACGTTGCAAAACCAGTGGTAGAAGATTAGATAGAATCGCATACGCAGATTCTTTGCTTTTCAAATCCTTCAAAAGCTGAGATATCTCAATCTCACTTACAAAAGCCATTATGAATGATGAAAGGAATTGGATATTCAGAGGAATTGTCGTTTTATTTAATCCTATATTGTGATAAAGAATACACAGTATCAAGGAGGGTACAATAAAATGAGACTATCTTCATCACATATTATGTACTATAAATATACGAAAAAATACATATTAAAAATGGTTTATGATGCATTTCGATATTATATAGGTTTGGCTCCAACAGGTTTTTTCGCATGTACTTTTACACAAAGTTTATTGAAACAGTTAAGAATAACACTTTGATTGCGATTTTTAAACCCACTTAACCGGGATAACTTGGCAAAAATGCGATTACATGGGAATTTTCATCCCAAAGTCAACAGTTTTTAATTAATTCCTTTTTACTCGAGCTCAGCTCCAGTCATAGTTTCGGTCTGGTTTTTTTTCGCGCAAGACTCTCCCACGCAAGATTTTCCCACGCGGCCACTGTTAATTCTGACCAATCGAAACAAATCGTGGACACATGTGATTATCTTACTGGCGTTCAATGGCTCATTTGACTTCCTGCTCTTCGTGCTGGTGTTCAATGGCTTATTTAACCTAACCTGAAGTTCAGGCCCTAATTTTGAAATTAGGGCCTGAACTTCAGGTTATATGGCTTAACTTGAAGTTTAAGCCCTAATCACAGAATAAGGCCTGACACAAAATCGGTCTAAACTGTGGGATTCCCGTCCATCTGGTGGACGGGAAATCTGATTGGTTGCTCAGCATCATCAAAGATTTTGATTGGTTGCAAGTTCACATAAACAACAGTTTAAAAAATAGCTCGCTCAAGGTGACAATTAATATAAAGGTCATGCAAACGGGTTAGGTTAAAATACGGAAGTGGATGCGGAATGGATGGGGTTAAAATGCAGAACGGAACGGATATGGGGTTAAAATGCGGAACGGATATGGGGTTAAAATGCGAAACGGAACGGATGGGGTTAAAATGCAGAACGGAACGGATATGTGGTTAAAATGCGGAACGGATATGAGGTTAAAATGCGGAACGGATATGGGGAATGGAACGGATACGTAACCTGAAGTTCAGGCCCTAATTTTAAATAGGGTTTGACACAAAACCTGTCTAGACCGTGGGATGCCCACATGTTATTTTTAGACATAGTCATACAATATGATTGACAAGTGTTCTAGATTTCATTGCACAAAAAATTTATACTCTCATGAACATGTCCGCAGAGTGTGCATTTTGCTTTTTAATTAAACTTAAAAATTCAAGGTACTTTCATATAATTAAGAGTCCAGTTTCTCTATTTAACCAAACAGCAAACAAATATTTAATTAGTAATAGTAGTGTGCATGGCTTGAATGCCAAGCTTTCTCAAGGTCTCAACTTGCCGGAATCTTTAAAAAAAAAGAATGAGAAAACCAGCGAAAAATAAAAAATAGAGAAATAAAAAGCTTTATCCTTTGTCCTTGTTTAACAAAATTGATTTACATTGTTATGTTTTTCTACTGACTAAAGGCTGATTTCCACTGTTGCGTTTTTCGTACGCATATACATGCACGTAAAACTTTGAATCCTTCTATTTTTAAATATTTTACAAATAAGTTAACAAATGCATACTAAAATTTGCAGAACATTAAATTCTGTTGCTTTATTTATTTTTGTTATTTCATAAGTAACATTTAAATGGATTTAAAGTTTTACGTGCGTGCGACAGTGGAAATCAGCCTTAATTAATGATAAATTATTGTTAATAATTTTTTGTGCATTGTTTCCTTCTTTTTTTCAAATACAAGTATACTTAGCATTAGTATACTTAGAGCAAATTTAAATGCTCAGAATGCAGGAAATTAATGGCATTTCCGGGATTAAAATTTAAAAACTTTTCTGGGGGAATATGCCCCCAGACCCTGTGGCCTTCAGAAAGGTCCCTTTTCAAAAAATGCCCCCCCCCCCTGCCACTAGAAAATCCTTAAAAGAGCCCTGACCAGTGTACAAAATAAAACTATAAAATGTCTGTTTACATATCAAATTTATACTTCTGACAATACCACATGGCACATGTTGTATATATATATATATATATATATATATATATATATATATATATATATATATATATATATATATATATCAATTTGGATAACACTAGCTATTAAGCTATCAACATGGATAACACTAGCTATTAAGATAGATAGATAGATAGATAGATAGATAGATAGATAGATAGATAGATAGATAGATAGATAGATAGATAGAAAAACTTTATTTAATCACGCTAACCACGTCAACCGAAGCTGATTTCCACGAGGGGCGTGCGAAAAAGTATACAGAAAATAATTTTAAAAACTATTTACAAAATTATATAAGATATATAGTATTATATGAAGTAACAAAATTAACTATAAGTAATAATCTATTTACAGGTATATAGACTTATATATTTTCAATTAGGTATCAATCTAAGTAATAATTTTAATTCATCAATGTGAGTAGCGATTTTCTTTCGAAAGGAAGAAAAGGATTTGCTCTCTCTAATTTCTTTAGGAATAGACGCGGTTGTGGTAAAGAAAGACTACTTGAAATGTTCCGAAGTTTGTAGTTTGTCACCTCACTTTTATTTGTGAAGAGATTAGTGAGTGATTTCGGTCCCATTTTGTTCAATAATTTGTACATGATTTTTGCTTTACTTTTCTTCCTTTCTGTTTTAATTAAGTGGCTTCCAACCCAATACTTGCAATGCAACAGAATGATCTATGTCATTGCTCATATTCATAATAATCCGAGCAGCTCTGTTTTGTAGTTGTTGGAGTCTTTTTGATTGTGTTTCTCCAAACACATCCCATACTTCACAGCAGTAATCAAAATATGGGCGAACGATGGCTTGTATACAGAAAGAAGTGTTTGCTTATCAGCAAATTCTTTTAAACGTCTAAGAGCTGATATTCCGGATGTTAGTTTCTTGCAAATATTCTTAGTGTTAGTTCTCCAAGATAAATGCTGGTCAATTGTCACTCCAAGAGTTTTGGTTTCATAAACTTGTTTAATTGACTTGTTTTCAATTTTCACATTGAGTTGCAAATTTGAAATATTTTTAATCATTTGCTTTGAACCAATTGACATAAACTCAGTCTTAGCAACATTTAGACTAAGTTTATTGGCAATTAGCCATTTCCTAAGTTTTTCCAAATCAGAATTCACTGCAGTTTCAAGATCAGTAATAGAAAAAGTTAGTGTCGTCAGCAAACAACCGAGGTTTTGTTTTTTCCAGGCATTGAGGCAAATCGTTAATATATAATAGAAAGAATAGTGGCCCTAAAATAGAGCCTTGTGGTACGCCAACATTTGATCAATTTCTCTGATGAAAATGACCCTTGTATTTGGCATTTTTGGTTTCTATTTGAGAGATACGATTCTAGAAAAGATAGAGCTTGCCTTTTTATTCCATAGAGCTCTAATTTTGTCAATAATATTTGATGATCCACAGTATCAAATGCTTTTTTCAAGTCAATTAAGACTACTTGGTTAAACATTTTTTGGTCTAAATTCATATACCAATCATTTGTACAGTCCAGTAATGCTGTAGCTGTAGAGTGAAATTTACGAAAACCGAATTGAGAATTTGGTTAAATAATTGTATAGTTGATCATATAGAATTCGCTCCATAATTTTGCTAATGACAGGCAAAACTGAAATTGGTCTGTATTTTCCTGGCAGGTTTTGTTGGCCGTTTTTATGGAGAGGTATTACTCTAGCCGTTTTCCATTCATGGGGGAAAAGGGATAGGGTAATAGCCTGATTGAAAATGTATGCGAGTGAATCTGAAATAGTAGGTGCAGCTATTTTAATAATTTTACTAGATATCTTATCAACACCAGTGGCTTTGTTGCTAGAAAGACCATGCAAGAGATGGTAGACATTACTGACAGTGACTGGCTGGAATGCACTGAATTCTGATTTAGCCTTTTCAACATATGTTTGAAAGTTCAAATTTGGAGTGTCAATTTTGCTAGCTAGATCAGGGCCAATATTTGAAAAATAATCATTAAAGCCCTCTGCAATATCTTTGGTATTTGTCAAACGTTTTTCACCTAACTTTAACTCATTTACTACTGTTGGTTTGCTTTGCCTACCTAGTATATTGTTTATAGTTTTCCAAGCCTCTTTAGGATTGCATTTTTGACCAGAAATTTTAGTGGAGTAATAATCGTTTTTAGCATTTCTTAGCCGAATATTAACTTTGTTTCTCGTTGTTTTGTAATTTAACCAGTCTATCTCTAGGTTTGTAATAATGGTCTTTCTTTTAAATCTGTCCCTTGTAATTATAAGTTGCTTTATAGCACTTGTAATCCAAGGAACTTTTTTTGTTCTAATCTTTTTATGTTGAAGTGGTGCATGGTTATCCAAGACCTCTAAGAATAATTCCTTCCAAATTTCCCACATAGCGTTAGGATCTTCAGCGAAGAAGTATACATTTTCCCAGGGTTGTCGCCTCAGATCCTCAACAAATTTTTGATGATCAAATTTTTTCATGTTTCTTATCTCAACTTTCTTTTCTTGTTTTTTAACAACAGAAATTTTCCTTATTGCAAATACCAAATTATGGTCACTTAATCCAGTACGGATAACACCAGAGTCAGAAATTTTTTCTGGTTTATACGCTACTATATGATCAATGAGGCTAGAGGTTGTCATAGTTACTCCGGTAGCTTTATCAATCAATTGTGACAATTGATATAACTCATACAATGTTTTGATTTTCTTTGTTGGAACACTTGAATCTTTGTCTGTTTTAAGCATATCACAGTTTAGATCACCCAGAATATACATTTCTTTATTTTCGTCATCAATAGCTTTGATTAATTTTTCAAAATGATCAAAGAATTCAGATGGTGCATTGGGTGGTCTATAAACTGTTGTAACAAGAAATGGTCTGCTACGTGGCTTAAGGTTACTCCACGTGATGGAAACCCATTTCACCAAAATGCTAACCGCGCGCTCAATTTTCAAGTTTTCCCCTTCAAATTTTGCATGCATAATGATAAATCATTGCTGTAGCTAACGATTTGCCAAAAGTTCTACATCTTTAAAAACTGTACTTGCTACGGGTTGCTCTTGAAAATATGACGGCCTTTGCGCCACAAGATTAGGACGCTTCTGATTTAACTCGAACGCTTCTGATTTAACTCGAAAGCTTCCGAAACATAATATTTCCCATCTCAAATGATCAAAGAACAAAACCGTGTTCGCGTTTTTTGACAGGTATTGTATTTGCTTTGATATAAAGCAGACAAGTTGACTCATCTAAATTCTGGGATAACGGCAGAATAGATGCCTATAACTTGAAAAGTATGGCACTAAATAAAAAACACGAACACGGTTTTGCTCCTGTACCATTGTTCAACATTGTGGCAAAGTTTGGGGGGAATCGGATAAAACGTGCGCGTTTCTAAACTATTTTTGTGGGGACAATCTGAGAATATTTCAATCACCGTAAAAGACGATATTAGATTTGGCAGGGTTTTTCCGCTCTCTGTTATCACCTCGAAGTGTAATCGGATTAAAATTAGTAAAGTGTGTTTTGGCAAGGGTTTTCGGTGTCATTCACTCATCATCAGTATATCACAAACTGTACATGCGAGAAACCACATGAAAAAACTTGCTAATATGCCGGCGAAACGCTAATGTAAAAAGGGGATAGCTATACAGACCGATCTAAATCTGCCAAACGAAAATGCAGTGGAAGATCTGTCGTGCACCACAAAGACACAAGCGAGGTTAAAGGTCACACATCCGGTATCGAGTATCACATCTATCTACATATTGTCAATTACAGTTACAACTTTCGCGGCGAACGAATCAGTGGTTATAACATTCTTTGTTATATTTCGGACGCATTTTAATATTTTGGAAAAAAACCTGCGGCAATCGAGAGATCTCCAGCTCCAGAATATAAATCAATAAAAATGTAAAAAATGATGAAATCAGTGTTTTCATCATATAATGTAACCTTAATAATTTCTATACAAACAGCCTCTAGTTCAGAGGAAATTAGATCTTGTCTTATAATGTAGTTGATAGAGCTACGCAAGTAGATACAAACTCCACCCCCATTTCTTGACCTGTCTTTTCTAATAAGATCATAATCGTTCAGGTGAATCATACCATTAGTTATACTTGAGTCAAGACGAGTCTCATTGAAAGCAATAAGATCAATGAATTTGTTTGACATTGAATACCTTATTTCATCAATTTTTTGGGCAGACTAACAATGTTAAGAAAAGCCATTTAAAAACCTCTTTCATTTGGAATGGAATTTAGGCTAGTGAAAAAGTCGCTACTCGCATTGTGTGAGGAACTATGACTACTTAATGATTCAATGCTTGATTGACATACTGTAGATACATTGTCCATTCTCTGTTCCGATGTCCATAGGCTTGGCGAAAAAACTGCTTATCATTACCTACTGGTTTTTGTATATTACCAGTAGGTCTTACCCTAGTAAATATGTGCAATAAGCACTACCTAGCACTCTATCACTGAGTTGGTTCAAGTGCAAGTTAGAGCGATTTAGGAATGACCTATCTATATGGTCATTATCTAAAAATGTAATATCGTAATTTGAGCATAAAGTGTTAACTAAGTTGTTAAATTGTGTTATATTGCTAGCTGGAACTCGGTTATCATACCTCTTTATCACACTTGAGACTGCAATCTTCTTGGTGTGATCTTTCAGGTTTTCGATAAGCTCGTCCATTTTGGCAGCCACTTTTTCGGGATCTTCGAAAGCGAGGTTATTTGTTCCCACATGAAGGACAACTGTGTTGTACTGCTCACCTTCTGACCAATATTCTTTTATCTTGCTGCTGATTTGTTCCACTCTTGCACCACTGTAAGAGTGGACGACTGACTGGCAACCTGCAGCCCGTTCAATTTTCTGTCGATCAATGTGTTTGACCATTGAGTCGCCGATCACCAAGACTTTGTTAATTTTTTCCTTCTTCTTCTGCGTTTCATCTCCAGTCTTCTTCTTTCCCTTCTGCTTATGCGTTTGGGTCTTCTTTTGATTTTCGAACTTCGATCGTTCCTTTGTCCTATAGTTATTGATTTGGCTGTTGATGTTTTTGTTCTTCTGCTCGGTTGAATCTAGCTCAGGAGATGATATATTTTCACCACTTTCATAATTTAATATATCAAACCGGTTTTGTAATATTAATTTGGTTGCAGACACTTTCGTTGTAGTTTTGGGAGGATTGGCCGTTGGTGAGCTTTGTTTTTCTGCTATTTTAGTCCATTTGTTTTGTTTTATGTCCAGAATATTTTTTATGCTTTCGTTGTCATTGACAAGATCAGTTACTGTTGCTTTTAGAGATTCAATTTCCGCTGCCATTTTGTAGTTTTCCTTGTGCAACGATTTTATCTTTCCGTCTGATTCTACCGCTCGTATAATGGCATTTTCATGATCTTTCTCTTGATTGGATTTAAGTTCAGTTATTATCATCATTATTTTTTATAGTTCTTCGTTGTAGTTCTTACATTCTTTGCACGTTGAATGTCTCAGTTGATTATGGCTTCGTCTTGCGTAGTGTCATCAACCGGCACGTGTTTGCTCAAATTTCGTTCGATCGTCTCGTTATCAACAGTGGCATAGCTCTTGAGGGTGGTTAGCAGCTGATTGTCTTCGTTGTCTTGTATTATCGAAAGTTTGTTCTCCGTTGGCCCATGCCATTTCAAACAAAACTCGAGATTACTGAATTGAATAGTTCCGCCTCTCGGCGATGACCATCTTCCGCTGAGTTGTATATCCGCTTCTATGAACTTTTTTAGAGATTCCAGATCCCCTTCCACAATAAATCATCTTCACGGATATATAATAAAGTAGGTTTGGTGATTTCTGAATCTGTAACATTGTTTGTGTTTTGAGAAAGGTTTTCGTTTGTATCTTGAACATCCGCTGTTGCCATGTTGATAGTGAGAAATTTCGCACGAAATATCTCGATGAATACGTTGCGAGACAACTCCAATTTTATATTAGAAGGATCACCAAGAAATTAGAAATAATTTGATATATAGTTTATCCAAAAACTTATAATTTAAAAGCGAGAAAATGTTGAAAGTCTCGAGAGCAGAAAAGAGTTATGCTGCGCGATGTAACCTGATACCTTCTTCAAGACATCAATACGGAAAAAGAATAAATTATATAAAAAATATTTAAAAACAAAATCTGTCTATTATCATACCAAGTTTAATTAAGTTGCATAGAAATAAGTTGAATCATCTTCTTAGAGTAAGTAAACGTAATTATTACTATAGTAATTACTTTGATACTAAGGGTGGTAATAGCAGACAAATTTGGAAAGACATCAAAAGTTTAATCAATATTAAATCAAAATCATACCAAGTCCCTGAAGTTATAAATGATAATCGTTGTGAATTAACTGATGCCAAATCTATTGCAAATACTTTTAATGGTTTCTCTTCTAATGCTGGATGCAATTTAGCTAATAAGATTCCAACAATTATGGATAAATCTCCAATTGAATATTTGATTCTGTCGACTTCTCACGACAGTTTCTTTCTTTCTCCTGTAACAGCATGTGAAATTGAGGAAGAAATTGCTAACCTAAATTGTTCTAAAGCCACTAGTCCCTTTAGTATACCTGTTGTAATTTTAAAATTAATTATAAATGTAGTGTCACAACCACTCGAGACAAAATTAGCCAAGGTTATTCCTGTATTTAAAAAGGGATTACAAAACTGCTTAAATAATTATCGACCTTCTTTCCATTTTTAATAAAATTTTAGAAAAGCTTCTGTATAAAAGAAGATTACACCAATATCTCAAAAGGAAAGAAATTTTGTATTATAAGCAATTTGGTTTCTGCACTTCATATTCTACTACTTATGCATTACTAAGTATTGTTGATAAAATTAACAAAGCAATAGATCATCATTATGCTTGTGGTGTCTTCCTAGATTTAAGTAAGGCATTTGATACAGTCAATCACGATATTTTGATCAAGAAATTACAGTTTTACTGTGTTCGGGGACTTGCTAACAAGTGGTTTTCATTGTACCTTTCCAATAGAAGACAAGTTTGTTTGTGTGGATAACATATTATCGGACGAATTAACAATTTCATGCGGTGTACCCCAAGGTTCAGTTCTTGGCCTGTTGCTCTGTTTAATCTATTGTTAATGATTTTGCTAACTGCTCTAACTTGTTGGAATTTCATCTTTTGCAGATGATTCAAACTTGTTTTATAAAAGTAATAGTTTTAACCCTTCAGACTAATTTGAACAAAGAGTTAGCTGAAGTATATAAATGGTTATGTGTCAATAAGTTATCCCTCAATATTGAAAAATTTTGTGATATTTCATCCTAGGCAACGGAAAATAGAAACAAACGTACAAATTGTTGTAAATCAACAATTATTAAAACAAGAACTCTCAATTAAATACTTGGGTGTAATGTTAGATTCTAAACTTAATTGACCATTTGCATAATAGACTAAATTTTGATCTAAATAAGTCTAGTTAAAAATTTCATCACAGCTTGAAAGAACATCACAAAATTAGTAATATTCCAAAGTTTCGTTGCGAAATGTTGTAAAATGCGGATAATATAGCCTTGCGAAGTTTGCAATTTTCAGTCATTTTAGATTACAAAAGGGAAATTGATGTCCCAACACCCGATTGGGCTGTCAATTTCCCGTTTGTAATCTAAAATGACTGAAAATTGCAAACTTCGCAAGGCTATATTATCCGCATTTTACAACATTTCGCAACGAAACTTTGGAATATTACTAATTTTGTGATGCTCTTTCAAGCTGTGATGAAATTTTTGTCTAGATCAAAATTTAGTCTATTACGCAAGTGGTCAATTGGAAGGGTCATATTAGCTTTGTTGAAAATAAGATAAAAAGAAAACCATGACCAGCCGACAATTTAAAAAAATAAAGTAAAAAACAAATTCCGAAAATACAGGACATCTTGAGAATTCAATATATAATTCAAAACAAGACGCAGATTGAGACTGTAAATTTTCGACTTTATTTCAAAGTCATCTTCAGACAGAATGAAATACAATACTTTACAACACATATATATATACAACGCAGAGAGAGAGCATCTGTCATGTGGGCGGAAAGAAGGATTATCCAAGCGAAGCGAAACATGATAAAGAAAATGGTAATAACTGAAAATGGAATATTTAGCTTATTTACAACAATGTTTAATATATTGGAAGGATTGAGGTAGAAAGGGAAAGACCCGACATGTAGAAGAAGATTAAGTTAAAGTGTTATGTGAACAGTTGTAGTTCTTTACTAGCTTTAAGTCCAGTGTTAAGAAAAGGTTTGTTGTGTTTGATAAGCAGTGCTTCAAGAAAAGCAAGAATGTTGTAGTTGTTAGATTTTGTAATGTGAAGTATTCTGTAGCTGTTGAAAACAAGGTTTTCAATAGGAGAAGAGTTGTCAGAAGGCGAAGGAAGATCGTTGAGTAATGTGAACTGGTCTTGTAAAGTAGCTAAGAATTGAGCATGTTCACACTCAGAAAAATGTTGGCCCACTGCACTGGAAGAGAGCCTAGTTGCATGCTCTTTCAAACGTACAGAAAGGCATCTTTGTGTCATGCCAATATAGGTTTTGCCACAACCAGGGCAAGCGACCTCGTATACAAGATTACTACGAGATAAAGGAGGAAGTTTATCTTTGTTGGAAACAAAATAAGAAAGCTTTTTAGTGTCATAAATAGTGATGAACTTAACCGGTTTAGAAAGAAATCTTTGTATTTTATTAAGACATGATTTTAAAAGAAAATCGCCACGGTTTCCGAGATAAGGAATACGACAACCTCGTACCCAGGGTCTTTGCTCTTGGGAAGCAAAGACCCTGGTCGGAGCTGGTCACGTGAACCCCCAGATTTTGGGGATAAATTGAATTTGATCTCAGGGAGGGGTAGTAGAGTAGTCTGTTTGTTGCGTTTGGAAAATTGCAACTTTATGTGTTATAATTTCGGGTGATAAAAATGTAAATTGCAACAAGAGATTGTGCAAGGAACTGTTCTAAATTTGTACCAATCATGACAAGACTTCCTGCTATACTGAATGTCATCAATGATAAGTGTTGCGTTACATTTCAAGCGAGAAGCTGGATCATATTTCACTTACAACGAAAACACTCCACACACGCTTGGCTTGCAAAGTTTAGCACGTATCGCCGTAGAAACATACAGATCTTCTACACAGACTGTCGATCAAACGGTATTAAACGAACGATATGGTTCTTTATAGTTGAAGTGTATCCTGTCCGATATTCAAAACAAAAGATTTATTTTATAACGGGATCCTTTGTCTTTGATTTCCCAAACATCGCCAACATGTGTAAACAATAGCGCTATTCTGACTGTAAAAGCACAGGATTAATACCCGTTATGGACTGGATATAAATTTCATTTACATTGCTGAAACTCAACGATCAAGAAAGATAATGTCGAAGTGTAGCTAGCTATCTGTTATCACACAAACGCCAAGACTCCTCTGTGCGTTTCCGTGCGTGCGGTACAACTTGAATATCTAGGACGATATATGCATCAGACACTGGTATTGTACTTTATATAAATTATTTCATATTTTGTATATACAGTAATTTGCAACATGTATAATATTAGACCTTTCATTGACATTGACATTGTCCATTGAGGGCTTTATTGAAGAATAATCCAGCTTCTTTAGACTTGTATAATGGATTAATGCCGCTGTGAGTTATCAATATTTAAATCAACTTTAATCTTTATCGTATACTATAATCGACATTTTAGCAGTTTAGTCTGTTTTACCAAACAATACTGGAGGCAAACAACCTATCTATCAATGGAAACTTTAAAAGGTTTGTTACTTCGTGTGCATATACAGTTTATGAATTATGTATATCCCTGATAAAATGTAGGACACTTTATACCAGATATAATAAAAAATACTTTGCTAAACTTTTTCGGCTGTCATTCCTTTGCATTTAAGGGGAGAGGGTAAATGGCGATAGAATTTATAGGAGATGCTGTGCAATATTTTGGCTTTAACAGACCGGTACTCGTGCAGACAAAAAAGGAAATTCATGCAGTTTTGAATTGTCGTATGTCAGCTGTGCACTGTCGATTTCAAACAATTTTGTACGTTATATTTTGTCTTCCTGGTGTTTAATTAATATAAACGATGATAACCTTTTAAAAAAAGATCTAGAGCAATATTTCTATAAACAGTTTTAGAATCAATAGAATGGACATTCAATGTGTATTTGGCTTGTGTCCAAATGTGTCAAGACGCTAATCCTACGACCTATAAACAGTCGCTTTTGAGACATCTGTTTAATTAACAAAATTTATACCATGTCCATATCATTGGCATATTATAAGCATATTATAAATATCAGAGCCAGAACAGAAACGTATGCGTGAAATAAAACTACGCCCGAACCGGCGAACCCCGAGAAAATAAAAATATTTCAAAGCGTACAGTCATACGTTCTCGTTGCTTGATTTCCTGAATTTTCTGTTGCTATAAGAATCTGCATTTTAGCATGTTTGTATAATTTAAAAGCAAACAGAAACCAATTTAGCAAGTAGTTTGAGGTATATATGATTCTTGAAGATGAATTAATGATTGTACAGAACGGCCACTCCTTGCAATCGAAGTGCGGAAGTGGAAACATGTAATATGAGAGTTTTCCATCCCCCTCTTGGGCTATCAATTTTCAATGGGTCACGTGACCAACTCCGACCAGGGTCTTTGCTTCCCAAGAGCAAAGAGCCTGGGTACGAGGTTGGGAATACGAATCCAAATTTTAGGCAACATATCATCGGTGTCATGATTAATGGCATCGGAAGTAGAACTATCAATAAATTTGGTTTTAAGCTTTTTAATCAAAAAGTTTCTAACGCCAATAGGATAACCATTCCAAGACATAAAAGATTTGATAGTCTCAATTTGATTGTTGAAAAGTGTTTTCGAACTGCTCGGAAATCAATATTGGCGGATGGAATTGAGTTAATAATATCAATCCAGTTAGACTTATTTTTATAGTTTCGTCCTCCAACATTACCAGATTTAATTGCAACAATATTTTGTTGTACATCAAGAGCTCTGTCATTGGTATGCAAACTGAAGAGCATCTGGGTTATCAGACCTTCTTCCTCGTTGTCGCCGATTACCAAAATATTTCTCCAATGGATCCTGCTGAAAGCGTTCTGTTAGAACACTGTTGAGACCATGTGAAAGAAGGAACTTTACAACCTCCACTGTTGAATGGGCTGTAATTTGGAGTCCTTCATGTGTTTGCTGAGAAATAAACATCTTAGCTTGAGCTATCGCTGTGTATTGTCTGGGACGAGTGCTGATATTTTCTTTCCAACCATAGAAATATTGAAGGAATGTGTTTAACAGCCAAGTAAACCTCTAGACAAAATCATCAGACAAAAAATTCATAACCAGATCAAAGAAATATGTTTTCGCTTGCTATTGATCAAATAAAATTTTGGGGCAACTTAGAATTGAATTTTTGACGAATTTTTTCGTAAGCCGTATTTGACCCAAATGACCGTATGTTATGTAATCAACGTCGAGTCATGTAGTTCAATAAATAACCGAAGAGCTTGTCAAAAGCGTTTATTTGTTCAAGTAAACAAGCCTAGGCCTATAAAACTACCTTAGCTAACAGCTGTACGATTGGCAGAAAGCATTTAGGTCTAAATCACACTGTTTACAGTCGCTTATTGTTCAGGTAATGCCTGTAATATATTGTATAGCCGGCGCCGCTGATTTGGCGGATTTGGTTTTAATTATATTTTATCAGGGATATGCCGCGGTAAGTATAGCAAGTATATTTTCTCTCCCCTTCCCGACTCGTCGTGCTTATAACTTTTCGAACATAAATAGTGCACACGCTTTTTTTCAAAAACATTGGTCAGTTTACGTTGAAATTGTAATTTGTTTACTTACAGTAATTAATTTATTTAATATTAAAGCTAGATTCTTTCACCGTGATATCATGCCAAAAGGGGTCTTTTCTATTTTTAAAAAAGACCCTCTGTTGATTTATGATTTGGTAATATTTATTACAGTTGTCTATTTGATTATTGGTTGGTCAATAACTTGGTCAAACTTCCGACCAAACTTCTACGCATTGTTACTTATTTAGTAGCTTTAACTGGCCATCACTTTTAAAACAGCAAGAAGATAAAGACATTGTGCACCTGTGAGTTATCCATGAAATAAATAGTTGGTTTACAAAATGAATTCCGTCTTCGTGGATAAAATTAATGAGTTATAAATGATCTCTCCTGTATGTGTGCTACATGTAGGGATTTCCCCAGGTATATTCTTCTCTTTTGTATGGCTGTTTCTGGTTAGGCGTTATCTGACGTATACTTTTGGTCCAATTTCAAGTACATTTATCCAACCATTTCTGGATGATACATCTAGAACACTCACACAGTACTCAGGCCAAAAAAAGTCAACTTGAAAGGGGCCCAACTTTCCCACAGGGGGCCCCGGAATGCTGGAATTGCACAACATGTTCTGAAATTGAGGTCAAAAAAGGTCTGAAAAGTCGCAAAAATAATTTTTGGATCGTTTTACCAAAAAAACATCGCCCCCCCTACCCCCTTCCCACCCTTTACATTTTACGGTAAAATTTTTGCTTGCCAGAAAATATTTTGAGGGGGCCCCCGAAAGGGAGCCCAATTTTTTAAGTTCACCATCCACCCACCCCCCAACCAGATATCGTCCTGGCAGTAATACTCTATTTGTAACAGGGATATTTCAAAATGCTGATAAGGAACTCAGTCTAATTATATAAATTAATTTTGCGATAATAGGGGGGGAGGGGGTTCAAAATAGTTTTCACACCTTTTTTCGACCTCAATTTTCAGAATATTCCTTAAAGTGGAAGTCAAGTCCGTATGTAAACAAACGGTTTGTTTACATTTTGAACTGCTGTATTTTTTTTTAAATATGGTGTACTATCTGAATATCTAACACTATTTTGGTTCGCTATGCTTCTAAATGAATATGAAATAGAGTTTATGTTCAGAAAAATTCGAAACATTCGAAATTTGGGCAATGTTTACATCAGAGAGTTCTCACATTGTTATGAGCAGAACCGATGCGCAGAACGGACTTGACCTCCACTTTACTGTTTAACATGTTGCACAATTCCACCATCTGGGGCCCCCTCTGGGAAAGTTGGCCTGCCTTTCTTGACTTTACTTTGGCCTGAGTACTGCCTGTGTTGTAAATGTATCATCCAGAAATGGTTGGATAAATTTAATTCAAATTGGATCAAAAGTATATGTCAGATAGAAAGTAATGAACTGATTGGCTCGTGCAGGTGGAAGACAAGACTGTGTTCTCAAACGAATCCTAGCTAACGTCGTGCCACCTCAGGTGTCGCTTGATTTCTTTTATCACAATCATTAAGAAGAACACATTCTGAATCGGCTGGATTAGAGTTGCTGGCACCACATGATGCAGTGACAAGAGATGAGTAATCACAAACAGCCATACAAAAGAGAAGGAATATACCGGGGCAAATCCCTACATGTAACATTTAACACATACGGGAGAGATTATTTATAACTAATTTTTATCCACAAAGACAGAATTCATGTTGTAAGCCAACTATTTATTTCATGGATAACTCACCCGTACACGTTGTCTTTATCTTCTTGCTGTTTTAAAAGTGATGGGCAGTTAAACTACTAAATAAGTAACTGCGTAGAAGTTTGGTCTAAAGTTTGACTGTTTTCTCAGAACAAATTCAAACTTATTTGAGCAGAAACAAAATAATCAAATATACAACTGTAATTAATATTACCAAATCACAAATCAATAGAACCGAAATCTTCTTTAAAAATAGAAAAGACACCTTTTGGCACGACATCACGGTGACGGCTAGAAATTTCATATCTTCGGTTCAGTACATGCTATGAAGACAGAAATACCACCATTCGATTCCGAAGTAAAAGATCAACTAATTCCAAACGATAGTTATAGTCATTATTAACATTGTAGCGATTTATGGGAGTTTGAAAGTCAAACGCGATCGTATACTATCAAATTACTTCGAGCCTCAAGCTCACAGCTGGACAAGAAATGGAAATACCATGATAAAAGATGCAAATTTGAAGATACAGGCTTGCAAATAACACTCTAAATAGTGTTTTTGATGGGAATTCGAACAAGACTATTACAAAGACGATATGTTTGAAGGGGCCGAAGTTATTTTCAGCAAAAGGTATGGCTAGTCTATATTTTTGTTCAATCGCGTGAGCTAACCCAACCGGAAATACGACTAAAAAAGTCAAAACAATGCAACGTTTCCATTGTATGACCTTGCAAATGGCCTATGTTTTTTACAAAAAGCGTTGTGCACTATTTATGTGAGAACACATGTTTATGGGAGGGGGAGAGAAAATATACGCACTATACTTATCGCGGCACATCCCTGATAAAATATAATTCAAACCAAATCAGTGGCACCGGCTATCGCGCATTACCTGAACAATAAGTGACTGTAAACAGTGTGATTTATACCTAAATGCTTTCATCCAATCATGCAGCTTTAGCTAAGGTAGTTTTATAGGCTTAGGCTTGTTTACTCGAAGAAATAAACGCTTTTGACGAGCTCTTTGCTTATTTATTGAACTACGGGAGGGGGGGAGGGGGCACAGACAAAGTTGGGGGATGATTTAAAGAAGCATTTCCTCCCAGAAAAAATTAATGTTCTGCTTTGTCCAAGCCTCACAGCTAGTCTGCGAGGCAGGCTCTTCTTTGGTTAAGCCCCATTTACATGAGCCAATTTTTTTTAGCAAATTCAGTTGTATGTCAAAAAATATTTTGTCTGTGTGGATGAAAAATTCGTAACAAATTTGTTGCGTGATTTTTTTTATTGATTGTGATTTTACATCACAGAAAATTTGCCAAATGAGTAAATTTGGCCGTACATGTGGATGGCTATCACAGAAAATTTGTCCAATTTGTTAAACAAAATGGCGGCTGTTCAATTAAGGAGTGAAGCGTTCGTCGGACAACAGTATTTTCCTTCTTGATGAATCGCTTAATGTTCAAGAAAGTTATGGAACCCTAAAATATTATTGTGTAGTTCCAGAAAATATCCAGACCTCCCCCACGGAAAAGACTGGAAATTCCAGAGGATATGGGGGTTCATTTTGTCTAGATTTCCAGTGGGGTGGGGGTATACAAAACCCTTGATATTTCCAGAGGGTATTCAAATAAAAAATTAGAATGGGTAGCCATCTCTCATTTAAATAGGGTGCCACAGTGCTGATTTATAAACTACAATGGCCTACAATTTGCAAGCAGCATAAGTTTTATAATAAAAACATGTAGGAGACTACAAATAACATTCGCTCCATATTTAGATATTTGATTGACATGTTGATGCACAAGTGAAACATCTTTCGGTCTGGTAAACAATGTTTTAAATAGGCATGATTTAGTGTAGCTTTGTTGTAAGTATATGTTGTAACTGTATCTGTACTGCATGGGGCAAATAAATAATAGGCCAAAGAACTTGTTTAGCTTTTCATGGCTTTTAAACTTTTTAGGCTGATTTCCAACGTCGCATTTTTTATACGTACGTACCCACACAGATATTTGTACAGACATTTGTACAGTATTATATTTTATACAGTATTTGGTTTTGTGTATGATTTAGTGTGTTTTTGTGAAGGTATTGATTAATCATATAAGATTTAAGAAGGATTTAAGGGAGGATGTCCACAAAAATCAAACATAAGGCGGCCATGACTGAAAAATCGATTTTGCTCAAATTTTGCCCAGATATACTTTATTATATCGGAAAATGTACCATATATTTTTTTAGGTCAAATGCTTTTTTAACTTTGAGGGAATGCTGTTTTAACACGACCACCCTAAATCGCCATTTTGTCTGGTAAAATATGCACTGATTTTACCGACAAATTTCACCACAACAACCGTTTCTAATCGATCTAAAACCCTAAAAATCTTGTTTTCGGTTATTCAAAGGACCGGTTACATGACTTACAGGAAATTTGAGTTACTTTTAGGAATAGAAATAATCGTAGTTTTGGAGCACACTATCTTACTTCATTTAGGATACCCTCTTAACAAAACCGATTTTCACCATGGGATAAAGCTCCAAATCGATCATGCTTCTACTAGTTGGCTCTTTAATAAACAAGCTTTCAATTGATGCAAATACTTCTTTGGGCAAATGAATATGCAATAAACGGACAGCGCATTGAAATATCCATTTTTGACGTCTTGCAAGTCAAACACTGTTAATTTATATACCGTCAAAGTAAACAATTTAATAAAGTATTCTAAGTATTTTACCTTTTGAGAAAAACATATTCTTGAATGGAGACTTTTTGCATTACTAAGTTTAAAAGAAGTCCAGAAATCCCGGTATATTTGTAAAAAAAATCATCACACAGCCGGTACTTTGAGACATTGTTGTCAGTTGCATGATAACTTCAGATCTCTATTCAACGTGATCTATGACCCAGTCTTTGTAAACTTTAGCACTAACATATAGATCGTTTTCATCTGATGTCACGGTGGCCATATTGGTGTACCAAAACAATGAAATGGCGGCCATATTGGTGTACGGTATGGGAATTAGCTCTTTCTTATTCAAATATTTCGTATTGTTTCATCACCCCACTGGGGACACTGATCACGTGAGGGAAAACAATCTATACAAATCGATGAGCTATTTAGGGATTATATTTGCTACTAAATTCCCCAAAATAATTAGAACTACAACTGCTGTTTTCAGAGGTTTTGTTCCATTTTGTCCATATTAATGTACCATTTTATGTATCGACTAATGTTTATGAATACGTAAGTTAATTATTAAGCAGTTGTTAGCCGGTGCGTGTACTAGGACTGTTCGATATACCGAAAATATCGGTATTAAATCAATATCGGTATATCGATACCAGATATTCAACCATACCGATATACCGGAATTTTTTGGTATACCGTGTTAAATTTACCAACTATATGGCAAAATCATAACTTTATTTGAATGGCAATTCAAAGAACTTTCTACTGCAATGATTTAGAATTTCCACTTCAGTGAGATTTTACACTGAGTATGTGTCATTTGAAACATGTTCGAAACAGCTTCGAAATTATAGTTTTCCCTTTTAGAATTACTCAAAATTTCCTTCAAAAAAGAATTTTCCTTTATAATTATCAAAGGAAAACTGGTATACCAATAATATCAGTATAATTTTTTCGGTATACCGATACCGGAAATTTCTCATACCGAACATTCCTAGTGTGTACATGTGAAATGAACGTTTATAACATTTATCCATATAAGGAGTTTTTATTTTTAGTTTACCAGCCCTTATATTTGAATGTGTGTTAAAACTGCAAGGTTTATACACTATTGATCTCGTTAAAATCCCACAGACCACAATGATTATACGTATTGATTGTTTCTTGACAATAGTGTACGTGTATGTGCATGTTACAGAAGAGGTTATTTCGCTGGCCTCAGAGTGACAAAACGTAACAAAGCTTTACACTAACCCTATTCCAAACACCAACTCTATACCTTAACCCTAATCTTTACCCTAACCCTTGCTCGTTATTAAATAACATACCGTAGTAAATAATTTAATCACCATTTCTAAGTCCTATTTGAGGTAGATAGTTATGATAACTTTTTTTCCGTAGACAGTTGGATTCTTCATTGATAGTTGGATGCATCATTGATCCGCGTCCAGGCCTCCGTGCGTTATCAATGGATCCCTTCGTACCCAGCGTAACCCACTGGTACACCATATATCCATCACTCCACGTTGTTCTTCTTCGACCACTTGTAGAAAGATGAACGATTTGCTTCGCGATGCCATAGTAAATCTACAAACTTGTTTTTTGGTTCCGAAAATACTCAAGAACTGTTATTGCGATTTAAAACTATATATAATCCCAATTGAAGAGAATCAGGATAAGATAACTAGTCGTGCAAGTAAAAACTGGAAGATTCAAAGCGAGTTCACTAGTAATATCATATCATGTAGCCCAGCCACTATTTCCATGGATACGAAATAGCAGATCTTATTGCCTCGTTCTAATATACACAAACTAATTACTAAAACAATATTACGAATTGATACTATAAAGGAAATATCATGGAAGACTTTTAATGTTTAATATTATGTTTAGTATGCACACTTTATAATATAAATTTCTTGTCCCAGCGACGCTAATTAATCATAATCTGTCAAACACCAATGTCCGGTTGTGAGGGACATATTTACATATTACAGCACATTTTTAAATTTAGCTTAAAAGCTCTCTATAGCATGAGAATTTAATCTAGTAATGCTGACTAGCTGTCGCCTCTACTTGACTGCGTATCCGCTAGAATATAGAGCTACCTTTAACACTATGACAATTTAATCTATTAATACACTGTAAGTCACTGTATGCCTCGTAGCTACCTTTACCACCATGGGATTTTAATCTATCAATCTATTTATTTATTATTAATCTATTGAGAATATATATAGGTGTATTAATACATCGTATCCATGCATGATGTTTGAAAGGCATAGCTTAAAAGTGGACGGGTATTCTGCAGTCGCTCCAGAAGAGTTACAAAAAAAAGTTACAAAAGCAAAGAAAAGCAAGTGGGAATGGCGAATATAACTTAATAAAATATGTCAGATGTCATTACCACACAAGATATGAAAGCCACAATGTGTCCTGCTCAGATTTTGACATCTCAACCAAGCAATACAATATTTTGAAATCACTAATTGCATGCGCAAGACACACTGGGAAGGCGCATCCAATAAGAAGAGTATCTGCTGAATGTTTTGTTTAAGGGTGCGAGTCGATGATGCGTCCGACTATCAATGAGGAGTCCGACTGTCTACGGAAAAAAATTTGCGGCGGCACCAGGGCCGCCCATGCAGGGGGGAGGGAGCAATTTTCCCCGCGCCCCAGCTCAACAAGGGCGGGCAAATACAAAATTACAAGGGGATAAAAAGTTTGTCGACAGTTTTGGTTGGATAGCGATGTAAATGCTTCTTCAATAAAACCAGGGTCGCATTTAATGGAAGTGGACCATCTCCTGATTAAAGATGGGTTTGGCAGAGGGATTATTGATCTAACATATTTGTACGCTTTTGGTGAGTAAAAGTAGAGAGTTAACACAAATTCCTTAACTTCATTTGTGTATCTCCTTCTGCAAGGCAAAGATGTTAGATTCTCTTTAAAGTTATATAAAAATTCTAAATGTATATTTTTGAAGTTTTCCTGCAAGTTTCTGCCTCCTTTGAACTAATAACAAGTTTATCTTTCATGATTTTGATCACCTCATCCATGGTTTTTGCCTTTTGTTTAGACCGGCGTAGCTGTTGTTGCAAATTACGAATTTTTTGTGTTAGTTTTTGCTCTAATGCATCTCTTTTTTCAGCAGGTAGAGGTTTGGAAATTTTGGCAGGTGCTACCAGGTTTTCATGACTGGTTGGAGGGAATGGTCTCTTGTTAGATACTTTGAGTCTGCTTTGTAATTCATCTGGTAGTGGTAGAGCTGTACATGTATTATTGGACCTTGATGGTATTGCTTTTTTTTAAACGGCATGTGACAAAGGAGGGATGATGTACTCAGTAACATAGGCGTATGGGCACATTATTTTTGGGGGGGCTGGGCTGAATTTGCCCGATTGACATGATGTCATATATTTTGTGACGTCATCATAAAATTATATAATCTAAGAAGACTGCAAATGAAAGTCTTTCCTTTGGAGTCCTTGAAGATTGATATAAAAAGAAATATATCGTCCCTAGCCATTTCAATTATAAGCTAAATATATGGCATTACGATTTACAAAGAAAGAGAAAATTATTAACGTAACAACATTTTTTGGTATAAAATGGGTAATTGGACAAGTACTGGTGCAAGACATTGTGTAGCCTAAATAATGAGAGGATCATTATTCCAAAAATTGTTGCTCTTAATTTCTTAACTCCAACTCCTGTGATGAACATGTACATAACATACTAGGGAAATTACGATTATGTAGAAACTAAAATAGGTGGAAATTTTATGGGACATGATAAAAGGAGAGGATAAGGAGAGAGAGATTAAAGTTGAGGAGGAATGCATCCCTGTCCGTGTTTCGACCTAAAGATGGTGTAACATTTTCACTGTCCGTCACCGTATTCTGTTCACTATTTTCTCTGAGCTGTGACAGTGAATTTAATTCATCAACATCAGTGAACGTTGTCATTGGTTCCGTTTGGTCTTCGCTCATGGGTTCCTTCACATTTTTCTCAGATAGACTTCACCATAAGACACCGTGACTGCAAAATCTTTGCTACCACTCGATTCAGTTCCAAGTAGGGTTAGATCATACTGCAGGTCATCGTTCTTGGTTGTCATGTTACTTTTTACAAAGAAAGTATTGATTTTCGACTGGGATGAATCCGATGATTCCATCACTGGATGACATTTTACTTTTTTACCATTGTGAACTAATCGAGAATGCACCTCTTTATAATCACTGTCGATTTCCTTATTGCATTCCTCGCACCAAACGCGATGTTGCTACTGTCTTTTATGAGATGCCATTGTAATCTTCTAGGCGATTGTTTCTATAGCGATCGTGGAGTTAATGGTCGTAAAATCAACAATTTTTTAATGATTGTAAAAAAATCGCGCACTTTTATGTCTATCTAAAAGTCTAAAATTAGTCACATTAGGTCATTGTACAGTATTTGTGCAATTGTGCGGTTATGTCAATGTCAATTATAATTGTATAGTATCTATTTTCAGTGACTGGTGTGTCATAACCGCGGTGCACCGCCCAGGGCCAGAGACTGTATTTACGCCTGCCTCGTCCCCAGTCGCTTTCAAAGGGGGAGAGGAAAACGAGAAAAAATTCCCATCATGCATTGCCCGGCAATGATATCACAGCCAGTGATCTATATAGATTGCAATTGCACTGCACTGTGCCCAACGAAGGGCCTGCGGAGGAGACAGTATTTACGCAACCAATGCTATCAAGGGAGATAAACATTACTGATCCGATTGTTACTACGCACACTTATACCACACCTTCGCAATATGTGCAGCTATATACTATATACTTATATAGTTTAATAGTTGTATAGCCTGCATTATGCTAGGTAAAACTGCTGAATATAGGCATGAATACAGTAGTGACATTTTATTAGTAGCCATAGCAATTATTCCTTTGTTCTACCCGTTTCTGTGGGGATTTACGTCTGTGGTATGTGCGTAAACCAAACCAAATCCGATTAAGTTAGAGCACTTGACCTTTAATAAATGTTAACCTGACGCAACATGCTTGAATCCAGCTATGCGATCTATGGCAGTAATAAATACACACAAACGTTGCCATTACAGATTTACAGTGCATGATTGAACCTGTAAAAGTTGAACTTGTTGAAATAATACTTCTGTTCCACTTTATGGATCAATATATTCGTCTAACCACCAGATCGTTGTTGCCCGAATTACAAGACAATTTTTGCTAAATTCTCAAAAAATTGGGGGGGCTGCAGCCCCCCAGCCCCACCCTCCTGTACACCTATGCTCAGTAATATCAAAGTGGTCACTGCAAATTTGGCTATAATTGGTTGCTTTCCATGATGCATGTTGGTTGGCTTCTTGAACAAAACATTCCAAGTTTGCTACAATCCTGGCCAAAAGTCTTTGGGACACTCCAAAATTATCGCATGTTTTTATTGTTCTCTTCAGAGAGAGCCGATTTAATGCAAAATAAGTGTTTAAACCAAACCCCCCTCCCCTCCCCCGTTCAATGTTGATTTGGGGGCATCCTTAACTGAAATTTTATGAACTTTCAACATTGAATTGGGGGTGGGGAGGGGGGCGTTGCCTTTAGAATTCAAGGTAGAAAAGGGTGAGTGTCCCAACACTTTTGTCCAGGATTGTTTGTGTATAGGAAAGCTTGTGAATTGCAAATATTTTTTAAAGTTATGTCACATATATCCGTAATTACACCGTTCACGAGACTTGTTGACGTCACAAATTGTTGGTCGTCATTCGTGTTTAGAAATCCGCTGACGTGCGCCATTGCGGGCGCACTAACGTCATAATGATTGATTGGTATGATAATTGGTTGATTTGTTGTAAACGAGAGGAGAAAATTTAGACGTTATTCTTTGCAGAAAGCTATTCAGCATAAAGCTAAGAATTTATTGTACATTTATAATGGTGTACCATGGTGAAATATCAGCTGAACAAAAGGCACTCGCAATGTATTTAAAGATGGAATCGGGAACATCATACAGGGAGATGTAATATTTCAAAATCGTCTGCGCAGAGAATATGCAAATCTGGTTGCAAACCAAAAGCGAAGTCAAAACCTGCAAAGACTGGAAGACCGAATAAAATTGATGCCCGAAGTTCACAGACTTTAGTTAGATCTTTGAAAAAATGTAGAAAGCATAGCGTTATCTTCGATGTTAAATCGTTAGTGAAAGAAAGTGGCTTAAGTTTGCAGATGGCCAGTCGACACACATTCTCGCGGCATTTAAACTTGTTAGGATACCGGTTTTTGCAAGCTCGAAAAAAGGGGTTATTAACCGAGAAGGATAGAAAAAGACGTTTAAGTTTTGCTCGAAAAACAAAGCGACTCTGTTTGGGACCAAATGCAAATTTTTGGTGCGACGAAGTTGCCTTTTACTTGGACACATCATTTGTACACAAATATAACCCTTTCAACGCGGCAATGACGCCCAAGTCCAGGGTTTGGCGAAAGAAAAGCAAGGGATTAGAAATTACGACTAAAGGATCTAAAGAGCTCCCTGGTGGACAAAGAGTTCACGTAATGGTCGCTATTGCTTATGGGAAAGGAGTTGTGCTACGAGTACCGTACACAAAAATGGACGGTCCATTTTTTGCACAGTTTATCAAAGAGCATTTCCGTATAGCTTTTGCCCGGGCAGGTCCTAAACAAAAAGGAAGGCGTTTATTCATACTGGATAATGACCCTTGCCAGACAAGTAAAGTGGCAATGAAAGCTCTTGAAGATATCGAAGCAGAAATGCATGTGATACCTCCACGTTCTCCCGATCTAAACCCTATAGAGAACATGTTCCATCTTGTGAAAAATGACTTACAGCGCCAAGCTATTTGCGAGAATATCATGGCTGAATCATTCAGCGAATTTGAAAAAAGAATTTTAAATACATTAGATAAGACTTCCGTCGACGTAATAGATCGCACAATAGATAGTATGTCTGGAAGAATTAATGCTGTAATTAAATCCAAGGGATTCCGAATAAAATATTGACAATTCAAGCTTAATTTTATTGCTTAATATTACGTCATCTATTACGCAATTGAGACCGGAATTTCAAAATGAAATGTAAACATGTACAGTTCTCGTCGACAGGAGCAACACTTCTCAGCAACATTCCCCACGATAAATATAGTATTATTCATTTGCCACACCAAATTTCAGTGACATTTCTTTTTGTATACAATTTACTTTCAAAGCTAAGCCGAATATTGTATAATAAAGTACCTCACTTTCGACTTTCCACAGTTCTCACTTCTTGAGTAAATAAAACTGCAATATTTTGTATTTTATAAACTCAGTGTTAACGAGAACTGTTCAAAATACGCATTCAATGCACTTTCTAAACAAAACAAAACATTTTAATAGAAGTGCAGCTATGACTGAAATCAGATTAGAGGATTATTCGAAATATACCATGACAACCAAGTGCAAAATTTCAAATAATATTACTGAGAACTGTAAGTGAGTACTGGCTGTCTCAGCTTATACTGTTTACGTTCGTTAACAGAACTTTTACTAAATATTAACTATTATTGTACGTGCGGTATAACAGAAAGCGACAATGAATTACAGAAAATTAAGCGACAATGATTTTATATAAGTGTATATCTTGGTCTTCAGTTCAGTCCTGTGACTCCTGTTCACTGTTTTCTAGAACAAATTTTGCGAAACAGGAGGCACACAGGTTCAGGGAAATTTGATCTGATCTTGGAATTGGCTTCCAAAAGTGGAAAAACCGCCACCTAACTTGCATCATCTCTGTATTTGCATGATCCACAGAGCCTCCCTTTATCAGAAGAAGAGGGGCATCCGATGTGGCAAAGAATGGGGTGTCCTTGTTTAGATAGCTCAATGTCTTGTTTGCAAAAGTTTTTTGGTGCTGGCAAATGAACCGTGTCTCCTTCAAGAGCTTGCAACAAGTCCGCCCAGGCAATGACTGCTTGGCTCCATCTAAAGTTGTTTAGGAAAATCACCTCGGCTTCTTCTGCCCCCTGCCAAGCAAATGTGCCAGTTGCAGGATTGCAGAAGGTGTGGTAGATGATTTTAAGAGGTGATAAAATAAACGTTTTTCCACTGTTCGCGGGGCCGTGTATAAATATATTTTGATATTTCCCCCGGCCTTTTTTTAAGGCAATATATAAAGCTGTACAGAATGCCTCTACTGAAATGCAATTATTTCGAAGCGCTTTTAACGCTGTTTCAGGCCACGCCCCATCCCATCCTTCACAGCAATTTCCTTCTTTCGCTTCCTGCAACAATTCAATGCGGGACTTTCTTGAACGAAGAAATTTTGCTTCAGCTTCCGAAAATTCCTTGGCGACTTCCAATGCCTCATCAACCTTGTTGTTTTTGTTAGCTATGAATTCTGCCAACGCACTTTTGCCTTCTCGGTTTTGCTCCACTGCAAGGCACACCAGCTGCAACCTCGTGGTTATTTTCTTTGCTAGAATAAGTTGGCTAACGTTGTATACAGTCAAGCATTTCTCTTTGCGGGCCTTTCTTTGATGGGTTGAATTATTTTCCCTAGCTTTTCTTTTCTTACTTGCCAATGCTTGCTCCGTTTTAGGGGGAGAAGACAAGTCTGGATGTTGTTCAGAATGCAGACATTCGTTGTCTTCTTTTGTTACGTATTTATACGCGCTATAATAGGTATTGTGATTGTCGCTAAAATGTACCTGTATAGCATAGGTTTCGTCCAGAAACCATCTTACTTGCAGCCATCCTCCTCGTCTTGCCAATTTCAAAGCCATATGATAATAATACATGTTCATATCATCGTTACTATCGGTGACAGCGTGACCCTCGATGGAAACTACCCAGTGCGATATTGTTATTCCACAACTTTTCCACGCTTCCAGTACCGCATCTGCAAATTGCTGCTTTGTAGGAAATTTCGCGATATCAGCTCTGCTATACGTAATTAGATAGACGAGCCTTTGATGATAACTTTTTAAAGATACCATTCTGCCAAAATATAAGCTTTGCTTGACCTCGCTTTAAGTATAGTTTCACGGTGATGTCATTCATATGTGAAATAATATTTATATAATTCTATATATAGCGCGCGGTTATATTTATATTTAGATCTAGACATTACTTCCAAAATGTATGAATATAGTTCTATATGTGATCATCACTATTTTTTCTCGAAATAATCTCATAAAAGGACATAAAAGGGGGCGAAACTCAAATTCACTGGCTCACAGAAAGATCGACGGAAAACATCCCCAATCATGACAAACCAGCAATATGCAGCTTTCCGTCATTAATAGCATAATAAAACACTTTAATTTTTTTTTATATTTTTAGACAATGTCAATAAATAAATCTTCGAGACTATATGAATAATTAGTTTTAAAATCATCTAGTGTGATCTTGTTGTTTACGTTTCATTGTTTACTGTTTATCAGCTAGGCCTATATTCTGCCAATCCTGGCCAAAAGTCTTTGGGACACTCCAAAATTATCGCATGTTTTTATTGTTCTCTTCAGAGAGAGCCGATTTAATGCAAAATAAGTGTTTAAACCAAACCCCCCTCCCCTCCCACGTTCAATGTTGATTTGGGGGCATCCTTAACTGAAATTTTATGAACTTTCAACATTGAATTGGGGGTGGGGAGGGGGAGGGGGCGTTGCCTTTAGAATTCAAGGTAGAAAAGGGTGAGTGTCCCAACACTTTTGTCCAGGATTGTAGGTCAGTTGCATTTTTCTTTGGAAATCTATAATGGTTGCATGTCATAAAATTTATGCTGCTATTGTTAAAGCTCTCCTGGATGCAAAAAATAGCTATGCTGGCTTTTAACCCATTTAGCTGCAATGTCCCCAGTGCGCCCCTGCTTATTTTTTTTACTTGCCTAACACCAGACAATTTTACGTGTCAATGGGGAAGCGCTGCAGCTTAGTGGGTTAACCAAAAAATCTGACAATGTCTCTGGTTAACCAATTGAGCCGCAATGCGCCCTGCTTATTTTTTTACTTGTCTAACGCCAGACAATTTTACTCGTCAATGGGGAAGTTGGGTTAAATACCATACTATTAGCCCTTTCCACATGCCTATATTTGAAGGTCAAACAGTTTGCAGAGTATATAATGTATTTTGTACAAAAATTACTAATATATTTTCAGGAATTTATTGTAGATAAGGTATATATCTTTATGTGTTTTATTAAACTCAATAAACTGTCTTATTTTCTTGTGTCTGTTGTTTTTACTGTATAATTATGATGATAAGGTTGTCATTACCTGTGAAAAGCAATGGTATTTTCTTCTCCATGGTGAGGAATACCCTTGTTTTTGCACCCAAGAATGACACATGTGAGTGTTACATACACTTTCACATAATTAGAATTTTTTGCCTTTTAAATTGCTATTTTGCTGTTGAAAATATTTTTTACTAAATAACTCCCCAGTAATTTGTACTTTGAATTTCAAAAAAGGACTGGGGAGAAAAGAAACTTTAATGTTTATATTTGTACTCTTAAAACTTAAATATTCTACTTCAAAACATAATTAAACTGTGGTTGGTAGTTTAATTTTGTTAGAATACCTTTTTTCCTGACTTTAAGAAGAATTAAATTGAAAAACGAAAGAGCAAAATAGGGAAATTCACACCAATACTTATGATTAGACCACAGCAACAGAGCCTGAAATAATTTTAAAATTTGTCCGGAAAAACTTCCAATCAAAACGAAATTTGACCGGAAATTTTCAAAATTTCCATTTTTTTTTAGTTTAGTTTGACCAAGTCCACCCCCCCCTCCCCCCCAAAGAGCAAACTCTGTCAAGCATGCAGACATGCACTGAGTGAATCACTCTACTTGCAATAATAAAACACAAATGTTTAATTCTGAATTGCTTATTGGAATAGTTATAGTGAATAATAATTTAATCACGCCCGCCGACGCTGTTTTTATCTTGACCCAACAACCTGGAAGATATCAAAAACAATACGTTTCCATAATATTTTGGCTCAGGACCTTTGTCAGGAATAGGCTGAACAAATAGGCTTATTTGACACTCCTGCACAGGAGTGTCAAATAAGCCTATTTGTTCAGCCTATTCAATTGTTGTGATGAAAGGCTTTTGCTCGAAACGTCGAGGAACTGAAGCGTATTTGTTATCTTCCAGGTCGTCAAATTGAACGAAAGCTGAGCAGTCGCTCTGACTCATAATTAATTGTCACGCACGTTTTACTTAAATAAACAAAACTTTAATGTTGCACTGTGTCTGTGAAGTGTACCAACCAACTTTAACTCAAAACTGACTGAAAAACCCAAAGGAAATTTGACAATCGAAGTGAATATCAGTTCAACGTAAAACAGTGACCATTATTTAAGATGTAGTTGGTAAAACATGGCAACTACTTATTATAAACTGTCTCTGGCTGCTTCTCACAATTGTTTGTTAGTGTTAGACTAGGGTTCAGTTACTGTAGTCTTTACAGCTCTTCATCACTATCATCTGATTCTCTCATCCAGTGATCCCAGTCATCCAACAAACTCTTACTCTTCACCGCTATCGCTATCAGTAGTGGTACTATCAACATTATTACTGCCAGTACTGCTACTGGTAGATGCTGATGTTGATGTCGGCTTTCGACTTACATTTGAATTTCTATGCACGTATTGCTTTCGTACACTTTGGTTGGGTCTTCTACACTCTAAAAACACTCTGGTTAAAAATTCCTGGTTAACAGGAAAATAACACTATTTGAGTTAAAACGGTGTTCCGGGTTAACTTTCCTGGTTTGTTTTTCATTCAAACCATAGACTTTCGTGATGAAACAAGTGCCAACAATGTTCCTGGTAAAAATTAACAACGTAATGGATTAGCACAACAAAACCAAACAAAGTGGCAGCATTGAAAACCAAATATTGCAAGTTTGACCTGCTGTATTCCCATATTTTTTCTTTTGCAAGATCAAAAAAAAGATATAAACAAATGCAAAACAGTGATCAGCAATGAGAAATTTATTTCAGCAAACCTGGAAGGTATATTTCATAGTTTATAAGTTGAAAAACTAAACGCGTGGAGCGGGCGCACCAGGATGAGAAATTCATGTCCATGCATGAGTCAGTCTTTCATGTAAACAACTTGTACACAGCATTTGTGTTGTTTGTAGTTTCATATGTAGTGAATGCTGCAGATTAATAAAATACGGTTATAAGTATTAAGGGAAATTGACAGCAAATGTAATTATAAGGGCTATATAATTATATATAATATTTAGTTTATTAAGTTTATGCCTTATCTTAAGTTTAGGCTTTATCTTTATTTTTTTCCTTATCTTAGGTTTATTAAGTTTTAGGCCTCGTCTTAAAAGTCCAACAGGATTTCCAGAGGTCTCTAGCCCGTTTATATACTATTCTTAAATATTCAACTTGTAAATATTATTTGTGGGTAAATAAACTAATAAAATAATAATAAACTTATACACTAGCAAAGTTTCTTTGATAACGACAAAATAGACACACATGGGTGAGAATCGTCAAATAAAAGTTTGCTTTGGTGAAATGAAAACTATACTGTAAATAAGTGTACTCATATACATATTATTCAAATGTATATTATTTATTGTACAGTATTTGATTCAATTAACCCATTAAGCTCCAGAGCTTCCCCATTGACAAGTAAAATGGTCCAGTGTTTGTCAAAAAAAGATAAGTAGGGTGCACTGTTGCGCATTGCACCTTAATGGGTTAACTTGAGACATTGTCAAATTTTGTGGTTAACCCATTAAGCTCCAGAGCTTCCTCACTGACAATTAAAATCATCTGGTGTTTCTCAAAAAAAGATAAGTAGGGTGCACTGGGGCAATTGCAACTTAATGGGTTAATTAACTTGAGACATTGTCAAATTTGTGGTTAAACCATTAAGCTCCAGAGCTTCCCCATTAACAAGTAAAATCGTCTGGCATTTGTCAAAAAAAGTAGGGCGTACTGTGGCAAATATGCGCATTGCAGCTTAATGGGTTAAATCATGCATGCATGCAGATGTTTTAACCCATTGAGCGGCAATGCGCCCCAGTGCACCCTACTTTTTTTTGTACTTGTCCAACGCCAGACGACTTTACTTGTCAATGGGGAAGCTCTGCAGCTTAATGGGTTAACCAAAAAATATGACTATATCTCCAGTTAGCCCATTGAGCGGCAATGCGCCCCAGTGTGCCCTACTTTTTTTTTTTACTTGTTCAATGCCAGACATTTTACTCGTCAATGGGGAAGCTCTGCAGCTCAATGGGTTAAATCAATTTTCATTTGTTGAAACATAAGCTTATCAATATACATTCACAGTTATTGTGTAGATTCAGTTGTTTGTTGAACATGAGCTGGCACATTATTTGACAAAAATTTTATATTCACTTAATATATACGTACTGCACTGCAAGTGCTACTACTGATACATGACCCTAATAATTCTGAAGTAGGTCAAAATTCACAAATGTATATACTGTATTGCTTGTTTTCAACAAACGGCAGTGAAATTATCACTAGAGAGGAATCAAAATCATCTAGCTAAAACTGTCAACAAGTGTCCTTCCATCAGGAGTAAAATAGTCCGGCATAAAGGGTAAAAACAAGAAAGGTGCACTGGCTATGGAGGTGCATGGCCTGTGTGCATTGCTGTCTTAGTGGCACCCACAAGTGTACATGCCCAAAATGTTGTCAGAGTTTGGGTTTTTTTCTCAATCTGATGTTAAGTGTCAACACCGCCCCTTACCAACTATTGTATTAGGGAAATTGATATTGTACAGTACCATGATATTTGATTTATTAGACACTTTATATTATATTGTTCTCGAAGTGGCCTAAATTTACTCTCTCAAGTAATTGTACTATGAGTTAAATTAATTGATCATGGACAAAAAAACATTTTGACATTCATTATAAGCGACCGTTGAATGGTAACAGCAACTGTAAAATATTTGTACTATCCGTCTGTTACACTAGTACAGTATTTCTCGACAATTCTTTAATTTGTAGTAGTTACTATATAGTATATAGCATGAATTGGAAAGATAACAATTTTGATAGTGGATTCATTCTGGACATAGTTATGCAGTCATAGGACATTAGGCTCAAAATAAACAATTTGGATGTGCCCAGATTTAAGATCCTGAGTCCCTATGATCCAGATTTAAATATATACATCCCCATGCACTCGAGTAGCATTCACTACAATGTTTATTATGTCACTCATGAAAGGGGGCTCATGAATCGAATCAATAGTACCTTTAGTTGATATGGGGGGGGGGTGATATTCATATATTCGTATTCTGCATCATTCATTTCTTTTGAAAGCGATTGTTCTAATGCCACCCGATTAGCGCGTTTGACGTCGGCTGACAGCCGGAAATTTTGTCTCCGATTGCTCGGCTGCCAGCCGGGCTGTACTATAGTATACTATTTGTTCAAAAAATGCGCGCATTTCGGAGACTGGTTCTAGAATGTTTCATAAGCAGAAAACCACCAAAATTACATTAAATTTTCCGAAAATCATCGAAATGCATCTAAATTCATCTTCCCAATGCATATAGCTAGCTATGCGACAGGTAAATAAACGAGAAAAAAAACAATTTCGGCAAAAAGAAAAATTCAAATTCGTTTGCGCGCATTCCGGGACAGAACTCACGACCTTCAGCATACACGCTGCGTCTTGTCCCTCTGCGCCACCACGTCTTACACAGAAAATATGTTAATTTATTTTATATCTACAGGTTATTCTTAGCCAGCGCGATTAAAGATTGCGTAAATACGTACACCATCGTACATGACCAAAGGTACAGTAGCAGCCGAGCCGTATCTACACTTTAATACAATACTTACAATACATCGTGGCATAGATCACGGCTTCCAGCCGGGGTTATTTAACTGCAATACAATACTACCATGCAATACGAGTGTCAGCCAAGCCTGTCAGACTACGATACTTCACGGCTACCAGCCGACAATACGGCTATCAGCCGGGCCTGTCTGTAGTATACTATAGTATACTACAATACATCGCAGGTACCAGCCGGCAATATGGCTATCAGCCGGGCGTGTCTGTAGTATACTATAGTATATTACAGACACGCCCGGCTGATAGCCGTATTGCCGGCTGGTAGCCGCGATGTATTGTAGTATACTACAGTATACTACCGACAGGCTCGGCTGACACTCGTATTGCATTGTAGTATTTTATTACAGTTAAATAACCCCGGCTGGTAGCCGTGATGTATTGTAGTATACTATAGTATACTACAGACAGGCCCGGCTGATAGCCGTATTGCCGGCTGGTAGCCGCGATGTATTGTAGTATACTACAGTATACTACCAACAAGCTCGGCTGACACTCGTATTGCATTATAGTATTTTATTACAGTTAAATAACCCCGGCTGGTAGCTGTGATGTATTGTAGTATACTATAGTATACTACAGACAGGCCCGGCTGATAGCCGTGTTGTCGGCTGGTAGCCGTATTGTCGGCTGGTAGCCGTATTGTCGGCTGGTAGCCGTATTGTCGGCTGGTAGCCATGATGTATCGTAGTATACTACAGTATACTATACTACCGATAGGCTTGGCTGACACTCGTATTGCATGGTAGTATTGTATTACAGTTAAATAACCCCGGCTGGAAGCCGTGATCTATGCCGCGATGTATTGTAAGTATTGTATTAAAGTGTAGATACGGCTCGGCTGCTACTGTACCCTTGGCCGTGTACGATGGTGTACGTATTTACGCAATCTTTAATTGCGCTGGCTAAGAATAACCTGTATATACACAATAAATTAACATATTTTCCGTGTAAGACGTGGTGGCGCAGATGGACAAGACTCAGGGCGCATGCTGAGGGTCGTGAGTTCAAGTCCGGAGTGCGCGCAAACGAATTTGAAATTTTCATTTTGCCGAAATTTTTTTTTCTCGTTTATTTACCCGTCGCATAGCTAGCTATATGCATTGGGAAGATGACTTTAGATGCATTTCGATGATTTTCGGAAAATTTAATGTAATTTTGGTGGTTTTCTGCTTATGAAAAACATTCTAGAACCAGTTTTGAACAAATAGTATACTATAGTACAGCCCGGCTGGCAACCGAGCAAATGGAGACAAAATTCCGGCTGTCAGCCGGCGTCAAACACGCTAATCGGGTGCTAATGCTCTGTGAACATGAATATGGTCCCCCCCTAGTACACCCTTGGGTTTAAAATGTATCCCATCTAGATAACCAGCCAGAAACTCGCTTATATTTACATTGTGCCTGTGTACAGTAAACACAATCAATACAATCAAATCATTATCTTATCTTGCCAAAGTAATTGGTTAGGTACAACAAAAACCACAGTCCACAAACATTGATTTTGTACTTAATTTTGTAGCTAATCGGGTGCTAATGCTCTGTGAACATGAATATGGTCCCCCCCTAGTACACCCTTGGGTTTAAAATGTATCCCATCTAGATAACCAGCCAGAAACTCGCTTATATTTACATTGTGCCTGTGTACAGTAAACACAATCAATACAATCAAATCATTATCTTATCTTGCCAAAGTAATTGGTTAGGTACAACAAAAACCACAGTCCACAAACATTGATTTTGTACTTAATTTTGTAGCTAATCGGGTGCTAATGCTCTGTGAACATGAATATGGTCCCCCCCTAGTACACCCTTGGGTTTAAAATGTATCCCATCTAGATAACCAGCCAGAAACTCGCTTATATTTACATTGTGCCTGTGTACAGTAAACACAATCAATACAATCAAATCATTATCTTATCTTGCCAAAGTAATTGGTTAGGTACAACAAAAACCACAGTCCACAAACATTGATTTTGTACTTAATTTTGTAGCTAATCGGGTGCTAATGCTCTGTGAACATGAATATGGTCCCCCCCTAGTACACCCTTGGGTTTAAAATGTATCCCATCTAGATAACCAGCCAGAAACTCGCTTATATTTACATTGTGCCTGTGTACAGTAAACACAATCAATACAATCAAATCATTATCTTATCTTGCCAAAGTAATTGGTTAGGTACAACAAAAACCACAGTCCACAAACATTGATTTTGTACTGTAGATGTCACTGTATGGGATTATAAAACAAATATATAATCGATTGTAATCACCTTATCGTAGGGTTTTGACAAGGTCCGAACACATGGCAAACTTCGAACGAGGTGCATAGAGTGTATATCATAGAAATTAATCTGGTTCCCAATTTTCCATTAGTAGATTTTTAAACCTTTCCAGGTTCATTTCATAGTAAATCCATATTTATATTTATATATAAAAGCAAATAAATCGCAACGAGAACTTGTATTATTAACCAGGAATAATGGTAAAAATATGACTGGAAACTTTCTCCGTTATGGGAACATTATCCCCTACCCACTTTCCCGGTAATTCTACATTATCCCCGGGCAAGCCGACCAATAAGCATCTAGAAACCTATACGAATTAAGTTACTATTGTCGGGACTCGGGAATATTTGTTTCGCGCGTTTTCTGGCTTTTCACATCTGCTTTTTTCAAATGCTCGGTTGCTTGACAACTTTTCTCGAAAAAAACTAGTTTTTTGAAGGCCTATATGATTCATGGATAGTTTTGTGGAACAAAAGCTGGAAGAATGGAATCTATCCTGTTTGAAAGTGATATTTCAAGGTAGGGGTCGTGATTAAACGTTGTTTTTTGCTTCTTTTTTTTTCTGAATATGAACGAACAATGTTTCAACATTTTCTTGCTCACTTGAGAGAAATATAAAGTGAGGTTGCTCAAATTTTCAAAAAGTTTTCTTTCAATATTTTGCTAGCAATAAAAACACACAAATTTAACACCTGTTGACCCTCAAGGGTCTGCTGAAAACTTTCCAAAAAAAAGTCGAATCCACTAACAATTCCTGACACTTTATTGTTCATAAAATCTCATCAGGGGGGGGGGAGAAGCTACGAATCTGGAAGGACAAAAATGGGGGTTTCGTCTCCATGGTGTCAATGTTTTTAAAAAAATATAGTTTAATAAGTGCCAATAGCTTAAACAAATTGGATTAGTTTATTTTTTAAAGATTTACATTGAATTTGTGATTACAATTACATTTTTTTTCTAGAGAACATGATCGATGAAGAAGCGTTTTGGTTGCTTGACCACGACTCCATAAAGGAAATGATAACCGCGATTGGTCCACGACGAAAGCTGTTAAAAAAATTAGAAGAAGAAAAGGTATTTTACAATTGTTAACGTATAGCATACAGTATTATTCACAGTTGGACATATATAATGGGTTATATTTGTTCTGTCTGCAATGAAGTTATTAATGGAAGCTGTAAGAATCTTATTTGGCATATCAGAAACCTACATGCACTCTCGGTGGGTCCTGCTTTTACTGTCCCTGTCAAATGTGGCCAAGAGGGTTGTTTGCAGACATTCCGTTATTCACTGGCCTTAAAACGCCATATTGAGAACAAACATAACGATAGTCCTCACAATGATGGTGATAATGATAATGAGGGTGATGCAGATAATAATCCATTTGATATTAGGGACTGGTCATAAAGTAAAGGGGGGGTGGGCTGGGAAAAATAGGGGGGGTCACTATTTTTGAGCATGGTTGAAGGGGTGGGTCATCGAAAGTTACGTGCAATCATAAGGGTGGGCCATGTAAAAATATGCAGAAATTTTTTTAAGGGCATGTGTATTAAAATTCATATTATGAAAATAGAAATAAAACGTATCCATGTGTAAAATTTATACCGCAAACATTAACCTCAAACTTAAAAGCTGAATTTACTACCTTGGCTAATACGTTAGTTTCATATTTATCTAGATTAATATGAAACTAGTTTTTCGTATCTCTGAGGATGGTTCTGAAATAATACGTTAGTAGTAGCTAAATAATTTTCTGATAATCATTATTGCTAAATGTCATGAGCTTTGTGTAGGATGTTTATTACATAACAAAATTAGTGTAATTTCTACAAGTGTCCTAATTAAATCACAATCATTGTTAGCGGTTTGGTGTTAGCTGTAAATGTCAAACTAAAGGTCTCTAATTATGAGAAAGACACTGCATAATGCAGTATGCATGGGACGTTCCATGCGAAGAAAGACCTTTCTGTATTTAATTCAGGGCCTCTTTTAACATATAGACTGGGGAGGACATGTCCCCCCAGCCCTCTTACTGGTCCCTCCAGTCGGCAAATTTGCCCCCCCCCCCAGTGAGATCCCTAAGAACTACCTGCAGTAGGTGGTCAACCAGCAATTATGTATCAAAGTGAGAAAACAATGTTAATTTGTTAACATTTTGACCATCATCTGCAGGCCCGTAACTAGCTATGAGTCCACCGAGTCAGTTGACTCGGTAGGCCAGAATTTGGGGACTGAAATTTAAACATCGCCAGAAACCTAAACCATGACTGGAATAATTTTCTTGTGGAACAAGGCATGGAATGGCATTTTAGGACGAAATTCTAGTTTAGTTTTTCCAAGCAAAGATACTCCAAAGAGACCACCCTATCTTGCTCTTCAGTGACACTGAGAAGACGAATGCATCAATTTCAAATACCCAATACATGTAATACAGGACTGTAGAATTTGAAGTGTGGTGAATGATAATACTATACCACATGCATTTTAATTACTGCATCATCACACCATGTTTACATTTGGGAGACTGTGAAATTGCAGTAATTGTGTCACTGTTTATAAGGGACCGGTCATTATTTATGGAAGGGGGGAGGGAAAAATAAGGGGGGCCATATGTATAAATAAATGACTAGGAGGCGGGATATTAAATTTTTTCAAGAAAATGAGGGGGGTTGCAATTAAATTTGAAGGAATTTGCTTAACTCAATTCGATCCGCCAATATTAATTTCCGACGTATATGACGGGAAGATTAAATATTAAAGAACTTCGCGAGTATTTGCAGTAGACATACGAAAATACCACCAAAAAATTCCGCTTGATCGATACTATATATTCAGAAATATTCATATAATTTTATTGTTTCTCGCTCAATTTCAAGCGAATTTCTTACCTTGAAATGATCAATGCGGTGAAATTTATGCAAATGACACATTATCAATTTTGCTGTTGCATTTTGAATGTTCCACCTGATTCAAATGCTCGTCTTTTTGCTTTTCAATGTATAATAATAACAAATATACCAAAAGAATCGCCATCTTCCATTCTATAGCTCGGAGCAGTCTCGGGAAATTGCAAAATAATCTAAGCCTATTATGGCAATTCTCGTGATCGGAAAGTGTTCGGCCAACTTCGGACACCAAATTCTTGGTAAAGCATTACAGTTTCCTGGTAAAAGACTGTAGGAATCACTTCCGGAGTGTTTGTTTACCCTAGATACGGATTTTGATTGGCTTAGGCAGAAAAACAAATCTTTTAGAGCAATTTTCCTGATTATCGCGCACGGGAACGCACAAGCGTTGTAATGTATTGTATTTGTTTGAATCGCATTCTGAAGACGTTTTTGGCTTTATTTTGCAAACTGATAGTGCTAGTAATGATGGAATGTCTTCGTACAAAGACAAGTATCTCAACCTGGCATTGGGAGTTGTGTCTGGAGTTTCAAGGCAAGTATTTGTATCATTTCTAGACAATTTCTATTTCAATGTTTTGCTGTTGCCATGGCGTTGTAAATTTATTTGTATTTAGTATAGCTTCACTAGTACGACCAAGTATGTCCTCATATCGCTTTTTTGTGTTGAAATAATCGTTTCATACTGAAATTGACAAATATAAATGGTATTTATTTATATTGTTGACGAAAATTTATGGTGTTTTAGGCATAAAAATCTCTTGATTCCTAGGCGAAGTAAAATGAGCCTTGAGCACATGTTTGGTTGTTTTGTTACATACATAATAGCCAAGTATTCAAACTTATATCTTATAGTTGGCTCTTATTATAATTTTAAGTGGCACCATGTCTATAAAAGTTTTTATTCGCACTGATGAATATATTGATCCTGTTCCTATCTGTTGTTCCTGTTTCATAGCCTCAGGGAAGTAGAGTTCTGATGAGTCATGAGAACCCCACTCACCAACCCAGAGGGAAGGTAGGGGGATGAGTAGAGGGAAGCCCAGCCATTAGGACCTAAGGTTTTAAAAGCTCCCTGTCTAGCATCCCCACTAGGCCCCATAGTACATGACGGATATGATGATCCAGACGCCAGGAATGTTCTCCCAGATTTTGCTCCTGACTGACATGTCCGGGATCCATTTCGATCAACTGTGAGCTTTTGAGTTCATTCGGCTCAATGAACTGTGAGCTTGAGTTCATTCGACTCTTTTTTACTAAGGGAATGCTTCAGGAGGTAGTTTCCTGGCCATACCAATACATATGCCCACATACAAATAACTGAAAAGTTATCCCCATATACTAATAAAAAAGGGTCTTGCAGTCCACCAACCTTGAGAGGTTGATTGCCTTTTAGTATAATATGCAGGTTTGCTAAAGGTCGACAGTGAGATTGAAAATTATTGGAGTGTAAAAACCTTATATCATGGTCTGTGGGCAATAGACATAATTTCTCGGGTTAGGTACAAATCGCTTATGGCGTTTGTGAATATGGTAGATCCTGTACTAAAGACTACAGCAATAAACTGCATCAACAACTGTACCAGCCGTCACAGAATATTGTTGTTGCAGACAAACACACTGTCAAATCAAGAAATAGGTTGGGGTTAGGCAGTTCATGAAAGCTAGATGACCTACTATGTGGGGAATAAATCTGTGGGTTGCTGCAGACAATCCTAATGGTTATATTGCGACTTTGAAATTTATACAGGAAGAAGTCCAGATATTCATCGCAACAGATTTGGGTATGACGTGGTGATCTGATATCAGTTTGGTATATCTTTTGTAGTACAATATAAAGGAAATATTTTCACCACATAATCCAATTATGTGCTTTGGCAAACATTACTGCTTTAGCAAACATTACTGCCTTGGAAAACATTACTTTTTTATAACTACTAATTATGATGATGCCAGCCCAACAACACTTGGTCATGCTATTTGCAAATATTTTCATGTTCTAGATTGTGAAAACAATCAATTTCTAAACAAATGAGTAGTGATTATTTCAAATTTGAATAGCATGACCAAATTTTGAGGCTGGTTATGCCACTAATAACTAAAGTCAATGGTGTAATGATTATCTAAGAATGTATGTAGTAATTGCAGAAATAAAGACATTTTGCTAATCATGATTTGAGTGTTCTTTTGTGGGTATCACAGACTTATTTTGGTGCCATACTATCTTTGGAGAGTAAGAAATATTGAAAATTTGTATTGATAACATGTTGGAGCAATAAAAAAGGACCTTTGATAAAGGTATTTGTTTCATGTGAGCACAAAATGTAAATTTTACTCCACTACCTAGTTTATATAAAAATTCAATAAAAATATTTCTATTTATGCTACATGGATGAAACTTCGGGTACTTGTAGATCATAACCGTGTCTTTCAGTCATATTCATAAAATTTTTTGACATATTTGAAATTTGAACCGCTAAATACATTTATGCATAATTGCAACATTTTTTTATATCATAATTTATGCAAATATATGCGAGTAAATCGTTAACCAAGCTCCGGATGAAATTGAAATTGGTATCGTTGGAAAGCAGAAGTCCTCCTCTTTCGAACGATGCAATTTCTGTTTCCATGCGATGTATAATTTGAGAGATATAAGCGTTTGAAACAACACCACTCGAAATTGCTACTTTTCGACCAGATGAGAATGAGTTAATAAGCATGGTATCCATTTGGTTGTAATTGCGACTAAATCATGGTCACTGATGTGAGATAGTCTGGATTTATCTTGTCTTCTGTGTGCTGTATGCAAATCAGTCTTTACTGATTGCAGAGATAAATTGACAGTGTATTATTACATCAGCTATCTTGATGTGGTTAAATACATTTAAGCAAGGTTAACGGCGAATGTTTTATGCAGGCCCTTCCAGTGAGGGGAGTCTGTGAGGTCATATCGATCAAAGGGGGTTGTTTTGTGCCTTGTGATCAGTGCTTCGGTCTGGGTATTCATTCTGCCATTGTATGTTTTGCCTAGCTGCAAAGTTTAGCGCTTAGATACCTTTTCCCTACCCACCCACCGATGTTTATTCTAGAGGATTTTATCTGGTAGTATGTCATTTTATTCTATTATTATATAATTTTTATAAATATAATTTTTAATCTTGCATAAAATAGGATGTATAGACCACTATACATTGTACTTTGTTTCCACTGACTTGTCAGTGTGACTGGTGCCGGGGGGATGCCTTGGCAGAATTGTCATGGCTATCTCCTTTTGCTGCTAATATTCACTGAATTCAATTCAATTCAATTCAAGCAATTTTTAATCAGGAAGCCTACGTCACAATAATGTGTTTTTCAGTAGGGTCCTGCTAAACTACAAAAAACTTTACAGTGTTAATTAAATGTAAGTATAGTAATGCTATTTAGGAACTAGGCTAAATATATAAGGATAATTAAAGCTAGGTATCAATAAAGCTATTTAAGTAGACTTTAAAAGTTTGAAGGTCTTTTGCTTCACGAATTTCTTGCGGCAATTCATTCCAGTCATTGCTGGCAAAATTGACCGTTGTCCAATGTCCCCATTTATGTCTCGCCGCTGATTTACGTATGTTACACTTAGACCTAGTGTTATAAGCATGCATATCCTGATGATATGTGATTTCAAAATTATAAGAGAAAAGATTATTCTTACATTTATAAATCAATATCAAACGGTTAGCAATCCTCCTGGTCTTTAGATCTTTCCAAGCCAACTTCTTCAATGCAGAACTGGCTGACGATCCATAATCCAGGTCCAAAATTATACGTGCTACCTTATTTTGTAAGATTTGTAAATCTGCCATAAGGGTTTCATTCCCTCTGTCTCCCCATACTGTGTCAGCATAGTCAAAAGATGGCAAAATATAAGAATTATAAAATAATATTCTACTATGTAACGGTAAATAGTTCTTAATACGCTTTAGTAGTCCCAGCTTCTTATTAATCTTAGATTTAATAGATTCAATGTGATCGTGCCATGTCAAGTTATTACTTATTATCACGCCAAGATACTTGTATGACTCCACTTCTTCCAGGGGTGCATCTCCAGGGGTGCATCTCCAATGTTGCTCTCGTTGCTGTGCAGCTGCTATGGCAATACTTCTTGTCAGTTCCATATTCATATTTAATTAATAATTAACACTATAAAGCCTGGGTATCCCCATTTGACGAGTAAAAATGAAAATGGGGGGGGGGTCAAAGAAAAACATTCTAATATGTAGGGGGGGTCATCATTAAATTTCTGCTCTTTTAAGGGGGGGGGGCTTTCAATTTTAAAAATTTAGGAAAAAAAAATTCACCCTCCCCCCCCTTCCATAAATAATGACCGGTCCCTAAGGTTAATTTCTTGTTGGAAAACTCCTCAAAATGCAGGACATAGCTTATCTGAGCTTCAAGAAATTCAAAATTTTCTGGAAGGTATGCCCCCAGACCCCTCTTGAAGCTTGCACTTTGGGTGGTCGACTCGGTTGTCTCAGAATCCTAGTTATGGCCTGATTCGCTGCCCTATGACGTATACTTATTAGTTAAACCCTGTATATATATGCTGGTAGCTGCAGTGATACAGACTTGCCAACTGGAACTTCCCCAGGTCCCCTGCTAAATATGTCCTCTCCAGTTACACATGCTTAAAAGAGGCCCTGAATTTTAATTGCACTATTTTAATAGCTATTGAGTACTGTAACACAGAATTATTTGGCAAAGGAAAAATAGAAAGCTGGTATCTTTCACGTTTCTGAAAGGGTGGGTCGTAATTTTTCAGCACCAATTTAAGGGTGGGCCACAAATTTTCGTGCAGCTATTAAGGGGTGGGCTACCAAAAGTGCAGACACCAAATATATGATTTTCCCAGCCCTCCCCCTCTTTTACTTTATGACCGGTCCCTTAACCCCAATAATAATACACCTTGTTTACCTCACAATGTTGAAACAGTTTTGAGTAAAAATGAAATAACTGAATTTGCAGCTTCTGCAATAGCTAAATTAAAAGCATCAAGCAGTATGGTTCAGTCAAATATAGACCATGTAGTTCATGAAAGTTCAGAGTTGTTTTCAAATGTAGTCATGTCTCTTAAAACCAAAACTGAGCAGATGTTAGACAACAAAGATATTGAAAAGGATGATCCAGAAAGGATAGAACTTCTTGAAGCATTTGACAATGCTCAACATCCATATGAAAACCTGGAAACTGCATATCAACAAGAAAAGTACTTTCATCAGAGTGGTCACTTTATAAAACCCTGGGAAGTACCATTCGCTACTGCTTTTTATCCCTGTCACAACCCAGTTACTAATCATGTTGACCAGGTAGCTAGACATGTGACATTCCAATACATTCCTTTGAAAGACTTGCTTAAGCACATACTTGAAAACAAAGGATTTATGAGAGCCATACAGCAATATCAACCCAGCAGAGATGGCATTATGCGAGATTTCCATGATGGAGAATTCTGTCTTGGACATGTCTTTTTTTCAAATGGAAGAAATGTTGCCCTTCTTTTGTATGTGGATGATTGCGAGATAGCTAATCCGCTTGGATCAAAGGCAGGGATACACAAAATAGGTGTAATTTATTGTACCATTTTAAATCTACCACCCAAATTCCGTTCATCATTGTGTAACTGCTATCTTGTTGCATTGTACAACACAGGGGATGTTAAAACTTATGGATTTGAGCCTATTTTGGCAGCACTTGTAACAGACATCAAAGAGTTGGAAAGCCGGGGACTACACATTATCACAGATGTGTTTGAGGGAGATGTTCATGTTGGTATTGCCCAGGTGACTGGTGACACTGAATGGCATCTGTGGTTTTATTGAAAGCTTTGTTGGCCATCATTGCTGCAGGACTTGCAAGATACATCTGGTAGAAATGCATCGTGCATTAACAGCAAACTCAGATATGCTTTGGGATCATGACAACTATACTGAAGACCTGGATCTAAATGATCCATCCTCTACTGGCATTAAAGCTCCATGTCTCTTGAATGATCTAGAACACTTCCATGTTACCACAAACTATGCACCTGATGTTATGCATGATTTGTTGGAAGGAGTTGCTGGTCTGGAAGTTCATCTAGTTGTTGCAGATTTAGTCCAATCTGGTTTCTTTGACCTGGACTTGTTAAATAGCAGGATTACTAGCTTTGATTATGCTCCTTGTGATTAGAAAAACAAGCCATCCCCAATCACTAAGCATAAGATTCAGAATCCAGATGGTGCAACAGGGCAAACTGCATCACAGATGTGGTGCCTTATTCAAAATCTGCCTCTAATGATTGGCGACTTAGTTCCAGAAGGCAATGAACATTGGGAACTACTCCTAATTCTACTTGAGTGTATGGATTTTATCTTCAGCCCAGAAGTTACTGTTGAGGAATCCTTTTTTCTGAAACAACTAATTAAAGATCATCACAGTTACTTTTTGCGCTTGTATCCAAATAGTCATTTGAAGCCAAAACACCATTTCATGACCCACTACCCCAGCCAGATCCATCAACTAGGTCCACTGATGCTTGTGGAGCTTGTTGACAGAGATGTGGAAATAGGGACTGGATCTACTACCCTAGTTGTTTCTCTAGAAAGAGCACAGTTCTTGAGCAGAGCAATTGGCGTTGATCTTCTGAGTGAAATTTTTGTTGCTAAGTGGGTAACTGTGAATGGGATCAAATATTGCAAAAACACTCTAGTAATCAGTGCAAAATCAGAGGATTCTTTCCCCATCTTTGAACTAATTGTCTACATTCTATGTATGGGAACAAAGATATCATTTATAACTGCCCCCTGGCAGACTGTCAAGTTTGATCGCCATACTCACACATATGCTGTTCAACCAGCTGTCAATCCAATTTGGTCTGTCATCCCAGTTGAAAACTTATATGATCATCAAGCATACCATGCTTCAAAATCTTATAAAGAAGGGGAACATTTAAGTTATGTTTCCTTACGCTATAGGATAAATTAACTTCAGGTAATGATAATGACATAGAGGGTTTGACGTCGGTCAGTTTCAAGCAACATTGCAATATTGTCCCACAATATTGCAATTTTGATAGTCAGATTGCTCTAGCAATTTGCAACCGACGCAAACAAATTGCAAGTTGAACTTCACAACGGATTTGTAAACAAAGCCCTTGATTGGACCATACCATAAGAAAGAGGGAAAGCCAATCAAATAGTCTGAGCAACTGGATTGGTACTTTCCTCTTATAGTCTAATCAGGGGCTTTGTTTGCAAATATTTTGTGGATTTCAACTTGCCATTTGTTCTCGTCAGTTGCAAATTGCTAGAGCAATCTGACTATCAAAATTGCAATATCGTGGGACAATATTGCAATGTTGCTTGAAAGAGAACATCCGGTTTGACTGTAAAAAGGTGGGTTTGCTCAGGGTCTAATCTTAGAGTTAACTTGACGCCAACCTGATCTACTGTTAATTGTACACTTTAAATTTGGCTTGAGTGTTGACCTCAATGACATGATAATACAGTATATACTTTAAGTTACAAATTAGTCTGGTGATTACATTAAAATTCCAATGTAGCTATGGTGCATGCACTATTGAACCTTAACTAATTTGGTTGAATACAATGTAAATGCATCCTAGGTACCTTGTCATTATTGCCTTGATGGTTATGGGTTTTAATATACATAACAAATTAACAATGTAGTTTTCAATTCACCATGCACTCATGCCTATGAAGTCAACACTATGAGGGTTCCTCCATAATTAGGTAACCCTTACACCATATATCTACTGTATAGACAGAAATACCGGTAAACAATTAGGCAGTATGTGTAGGGTTGAATATCATTAAAACCAATTGTTTACCTAAAAATGGTATATTTGTTACACAATTAAGGCAGTGCTTACCATGGACTCAGCTATCAGTGTCACACAACTACCAGATGCACCACCACCAATAATGTGCAATCAGCAAGTAAGTTCCTTAATTATAAATTATATTTTTGAAAAAATTATAATCATCTATCATAAGCAGGAGTAAAAGAATCTGGTATAAGACATGGGAAGAATGCAGTTAGACATGTCTAACATTACATTGCAATGCTGATAGGCTGTTGTCTATACAGTACGTATATTTACTTTTGTCTTATACAACTCTAGCTGTTATATTTCACCTATAGGCATCCACTTCAAACGTCACAGCTATATCCCCTTCAGAAAATACAGAGATTTCACCAAAGAGATTCAAACCTGATTTTGTAAGTTGATAACAAATTTATTTTTAACAAAAGTAATGCATCTGCCATGTGATTCCATACAGTTCGTATAAAACAAGTTCCTTTTAGAATACGTAGTGCACCTTCAATTCCAATTTAATTTCATAAATAACTAGTAATTAATATTATTGCATAATTTACATGTAGAACATAAGATCAATACTTGAAAAATCCATACCTGGAGAAAATATCCCGAAAGACTTGGGAAGTGGAAATCTTTCAAGAAACAACAGACTAAAAAATGGTTCAGATTCTGGTAGCTGAGCTCATGACAATGTTTGGAGACAGGTTTGGCTATTATGCAGTATTCGGTGTACATAAGTTTGGATTTCTGGTGTTCCTGTTTACTCATGGCAGATTTTTGGCTCATCACTGGAAGACCATTATTGCATCATAATATACTTCTTGTTCTTTTCTTTTATAACAGACCAAAATCGGATATAAAAATGGCAATGGCAAGGGCTGTCGTTGAGGACTTTCCTTTTCTGAAAGATGAAGAAGGCCAGGGATTTGTAAGTGTAATTGCTAGTAAGATCATGATTAAATGTCCTACATACATACATACATGTAGAACTGCTGACTTTGTACAAAACCATTGTATTAGGATTTTGGTACACGCTGCTTACATGTGGGTAGCCTGCATTGTTGCTAAAGCTGGAGTAATAACGAGGAACAGAATTGCTGCAACTTGTAACAAAATTAAATGCCTCGTGATTTGTAATGTATGTGTAAACATTGAAATTAACATGCGCATAAATCAGTATGCATAAATTTTGTTTCAAGTTGTAGCAATTACTCCACCTTAATTGCTATTGTCAATTCTGAATTTACTGAAAGAAAGTATTAAGTAATTTAGACACAGTTGAAATATTATAAACACATTTAATCACATACAAAAC